>OZ007501.1:79791226-80048309 GCA_963931805.1 Microdon myrmicae | reverse complement strand
TATTGAGTGTAAGGAATTAGTAAGTCTCTGTAAACTACCTATAGGAAACAATTTTGTAGTTAAAATACTGGCAGGTAACAGGCATGCCATTCAAACGACAAAATTAAAGAGGTCTTAAAAAGAGCCACCGCGGAATTTTACTCGTTGACGCCGAAACAAACGAAGAGCGTAACTGTTCTATTAAAGGGTGTCGACCCTGAAATAAAACCGTAGGCTCTGCTCGAAATGCTTCAAAAGCTGAAGCACGAAGATCTCGAGTTTACCGCGGTAAGACCGTTCACCACAACTAAGGCAAGAGGGGAAAACCGCAAGCTACCCTTCTTTTTAGTTCAATTAACACCCAGCAGTAGAATTGGTGGTCTATGAACAATGACAGTCTTGGATCATAAAATTGTCACATGGGACAAATTAAAAAAAGGCAGAGACATCCCACAATGTGTCCGCTGCCAAAGGTTTGGTCACGCAGCGGCAAACTGTGAAATGCAGCACCGTTGCGTAAAATGCGGAAAGGACCATAAGGCAGAAGAATACCCTCTGAGAAAAGAAAGGGTAGACGACAAAGCCCTTCGAAAGTGCGCAATGTGTCGAAATTAGGGACATCCCGCTAATTATCGAAGATGTCCTAAATTCCGAGAAATAATGGGAAGAAGTGTGACTCGGCAAAAAAACACAAAGCCATCTCGTACAACAACAAAGTCCGTAACATCGCAGCGTTCGTATGCACAAGTTGCGTCGGGTGGGAGAACACCAAATCAGGCTACAACACTGGTAACCACAAATACTCCCACACAGTCATGATAGTTTAAATACACATCATGATAGTTTAAATACACAGGTTCCCTTTAACAAGGCTTTTGTAACTATTAATTAATTCAATACGTATACAAGCAGTGTGAAATAATTTTCTAAGAGTTGTGACATTTCGAGAATAAATAGGTTTAAAACTGGATGTCAAACAAAGCATGTTTTTAAACCCAAAGTTAATAACAGCTGTTTATGTTTGTGGTTTGTAGAATGAACAATAAGCAGTAGCCAGGCTTATAGAATATTTTTACACTAAAGCCGACTTCTTGAGATGACTGGAAACTAGCTGAAAACTCGTAGTGTAGTCTAATCAGAAAACAGGAATATAAATCCTATACCCACAAACTAAAGTCTTTATTGTAGGTGATTTCAGTGGTCGCAATTCTCAATAAGTTGGCTTTTCTAGGCAGACAACGCCTGAAAGTCAGTCCTCAACAATTCAAGCAACTTAAGACATTAGTACGAGGGTTGCCTCTTATGTTTCGGGATTTGGCAACCCTAGTATTGCAATCCGGCAATTGACAGCTCTGTCGTAAAGTTGGACATTTTTGAGGTTATACGCACTCAGAACGTTTTGACATACGAGCGCTATTTGTGTTGTTTACAGTAACTTAAAAGATTCATCTCGGCCCAAAAATGGAATTAAATCGTCAACATTTTCGTGCGATTATTTTTTACAACTTTCGGCGGGCATTAACTCAGCAACAGTGCATGGATGAACTTAATTAAATTTTTGGCGATGAAGCTCCATCAAGGACCAGTGTTTATCGATGGTATGGTGAATTCAATCGTGGTCGTAGTTCACTCCAAGATGAATTTCGTGAAGGTTGACCAAAATCAGTTGCTGTTCTGAAAACCATTGATGCTGTGCGCGAACTGGTATTGGAAGATCGTCATGTGACCTATCGTGAGATTGAGACAACCTTAGGCGTTAGTGGGACCAGCATACATTCAATATTGCATAAACATTTGACTGTCAAAAAAATTTGTTCGCGTTGGATCCCACACAATTTGTCAATCGCCCAAAAAAAGGCTCGTGTCAATTGGTCGAAAGAAATGCTCAAAAAATACGGTCGCGGTGCTTCGAAACACGTCTATGACATCGTGACAGGTGATGAATCGTGGATTTAGGCGTATGAGCCCGAAAGTAAACAGCAGTCGACTGTCTGGGTGTTTCAAGATGAGCCAAATCCAACAAAAGTTGTTCGCGCACGAAGCACTTCCAAGCAAATGGTCGCCTGTTTTTTCGGAAAAACTGGACATGTCGCAACCGTACCACTAGAACAACGCAGAACAGTCAATTCTGAGTGGTACACAACCATTTGTTTGCCAGTTGTCTTCCAAGAAATCAGGAAAACCAACCGCCGAAGACGGATCACTCTTCACCACGACAATGCGAGCTCCCACACATCGGCTGTGACAACTGCATTTTTGAGCACCCAAAACATCGATTTGATGGGTCATCCGCCGTATAGTCCTGACTTGGCACCGAATGACTTCTTTTTATTCCCGTACGTAAAAAACAAACTGAGAGGTCAACGTTTTTCGATACCTGAAGAAGCGGTTGCTGCATTTAGAATGCATGTGTTGGACATACCTCAATCAGAGTGGCAAAAGTGCTTCGACAATTGGTTCAAACGCATGCAAAAGTGTATAGATCTTCATGGGGAATATTTTGAAAAACAATAAAGTGATTTACAATGGTAGCTTGGATGTTCTGGATAAATTTCGGGATTTAAAGGGCCGTGAGAAACCATAGTGGGCTTTGTTGGATTTGATCAGCCGATCGCGTATTTCTTTTTCCATATTGTTATCGGCTGATACTATTAACCCAAGGTAGTTAAAGGATTGCACTACTTCAAATTCGGGCTCCACTACCCTGATATTTTGACCAACGTTAGGTCTTCTCTTTAGAGATGTTGCTGTGGGGAAGAGAAGTATGTTGCACCGGCGTACGGCACTGATTCCCTTCACTCCGCATCACGATACGAAAGTTCAGCCACAGCAATTGTGTTCACCAGAAAAGCAATCGCACCAAGCATAAAACGGACGCACTGGAAGAAAAATAGACGGCGTTATGTGTATGGCCCCTGGTGAAGGTTACAAGATATGTGAACCGAATTGTTTTGTTTCAGGGATATGCTGTTTATTCCATCAAGAATTCTTTGTTTGGAAAATTTTGCCGATGCGTTAATGCATGGGAAAATGCCCTTGTGGATGCAATTATTATTAGAATTTTAGGTAATGCTTGTATGTATTAATGTCCTTGGAGAAGGAAATGTTTTCAGGTGCTGGTGAATGGGATGTAAATATGGATTGCAGATATGGGGGTTTTTCCGGTAAGTGGGCGGTGGGGTTTTGGCGCCACAGTACCCCCCGCCCCCAGTGACATAGTCACGAAATAAAAGGTAGGGCTGAGGGTGTGCTCGAAGGAGTGGTGCGGTGCTGGGAGGAGGGCTGCACGCTTGGGATTCAAGGTGGCCCTGCGTACTTCGGGAGGCGCTACAATTGTTAAGGGAACTGTCGTGATGACAAGTTCCTGGTTATAGTCTAGAGTCGGTGTCTTTTGTCCGTACATTTGTATGGCGAATTGTTTGCCGCTGGGACTGGTAAGGGGGGCGGGCATTCCAGTTGCGCGGCTTACCGAGGGAGGACCCGCATATCGGCACCGGTGTCGACGACGGGGCTCGATACATGGTAGCTGCGACCTCGACCGAACGGCAACTTGTGAGGAGGTGCCGTCCTGTCGCGCTTGGTTAAATTTGGGCGCCTTAGCTTAGGAGCTCCTGGTGGGTGGTTGGTTGTGTCCAACCGCAGGGCGCCCTAGGGAAATGATGTGCGCTCCGAAGATGGTGATGCACATGGTGTGTGTGGCGGCGTAGTGAGGCGTGAATTTCCTTTTAGTTGCCGCTTGAGCTGACCCGTGGTGGCTAATAACTGGGATACCTGCATGAGGTGTTCCCGGATGAGGTTAGGTAGAGACACCAGTGCAAGGTGTGCTAGGGTAGGGTCTCGGTGGAATCGGTTTGATTTTCCGACCGGTGTAGGTGGGATGCATGGGAGACTTTCAGGGACCTAAGGAGGAAGGGCCTGAAGTCTATATAAGGAGGTAGGATCCTTACGTGGGAGTAAGGTGGTAGAGCCTGGCGTCCTACCGTGGCGTATGCTCCGCGTAGTAGCTGTCGTGTAGTGAGCAGCCGAAGCCGTGAATGAAGGGTGTCGAGCAGAGGCAGGCAGAGTCGCATAAAACTGCTATTGTTTATTGTTTTGGATAACAATCGCGCTGTTTTTACTTGACTAGTTACGTTGGTCATGGCCAACCTACAAGGTCGTATCAATTTGTTTGGAATGCCGAAATCTGTCATGGCATTATATAGTTCTACCCTGGCCATGCTGTCGTAGGCGGCCTTAAAGTCTATAAATAGATGATATAATGGAATCTTAAATTCCCGACATTTTTCCATCGCCTGCCTAAGGGTGAATATCTGATCAATCGCTGATTTGCCTGGGATAAAGCCACACTGATAGTGACTAATGATGGCTTTAGCGTATGGGGCTATCCGATTATGTCTGCAATGTTATACTACTATTCAATTCAATACTTTTACGAGTATTAGGTAGATAATACTATTTTCCAACTAGTATTTAAGAGTTTTAGGACAGCAATTCCTTTACAACTATAATCTTAAATTTATATAATGAAAATAGCACAATTTTAATGAATAATAAATAATAAATGATTAAGGGAAAACTACAAGAAAAAACCCTTTATTGAATCTTAAGACTAATATTGCACAGGTTTCCGGTTATTTTATGTAATAATGACCTCGATATAATTTTCATAGACAGAGTACACATGTAGTGATTTAGGATAACGCAAGACAGGAAACGAGAACATTGTCAGAAATAGAACAATTGACGAAGAAGTTTCGATTGATCTTGTCAAAAGGAATTCTATCGGTTTAACGTTAGCGTTTTCATGAAGTTCATGTGTCGAATAATGCCGTGGCTACATACAACGATACACAGTGAACGAGTGCGGACGTGTTTTCGGTTCGGCGGTCGAATTAAATGAAAAAAAATTGCTTTTATGTGTCGCGAGTGGCTGAGGTATTATAAAGAGACTATTTGTAGACAAATAAATTACAGTGATAAAAACAGTCAAAACAAAGTAAATATAAATAAATAGAATTAATTAAAAGACAACGAAGCCACGTGTTGTGACAGTTAACGGTATCTACGTGTGAGTGTGTGCGCGAGGCCACAATCTGTTTGTCACAAAAAAGTGAAAAAAAAGTATAAAATAAAAAAAAAGTGAGAACACGCGTTCCATAATATGGACGTAAAACAAATTGATGCCAAAATGGCAAATCGGAGAAGGCCAAATACGGACCTAAACCTAAAGACTAAACGCGTTAAAACAAATGAAAATAAGAATACAGAGACGTCGATTGTAACCAGCGATGACAAAGACAACAGCCATGCTGCCCAGTACTCAGGGGCTGGAAACCAATTCAAAGAACTAGCTGTCAGCGAAACAAATGCAGACGCTAGCAATCAAATCGAGGTCCTCAACAGACTCATCCATGAGATTAGTCGTAAAAAAGAAGAACTGGATAGACAAATGGAGGAAGTTGTTAAACTAAAAAACAACCTGAGCCACAACGAGCGAAAAACGAAAATGCTAGAACAACAACAGCAAGAACAAAGACAACAGCAACCCACGAATGCAGAGAAAACACGGCTAGATAAGGAAACTAAACAGAAGGAATCACATCAACAACAACAGCAGGAACCAAATCAACAGCACGAATCACACCAACAGCAGGAAACATCTCAGCAGGTGCCAGTCAAAAAAAAGGAGAAAGTACCTCCTATTTATATTAGCTACATGGAGACAAAGGATGTCATAAAATTGGGTGAGTTGACATGCAAAACTTTTAAAACAAAACGAATAAATGATTTTAAGATAAGTTTAACATGTGAGGATTTAGAAGGGTATAACAAAATTAAATCGGCATTAGGGAAGTCGAAAAGCGAGTACTACACGTACACCCCTAAATCGGAGAAAACTGTCTCCATGCTCCTCAAAGGAGTTGACCCTTCCTTTACTCCCGAAGAGGTGCTCGAAGAGCTAAAAAACTTCGAAAACGATAGCCTGACGTTTACAGGTGTGAAACCATTTTCTACAGCAAATTCTAGAAATCGCAACCGTAGGTTGCCTTTCTTCATTGTGTCGCTAAGCCCCAATAGTAAAATTGATGGACTTAGATATATTAAATACATTAATCACCAAACAATAAGTTGGGAGAGAATAAAGAAGTGCGACCGCGTATTGCAGTGTATGCGCTGTCAACGCTTCTGGCATGTGGCAGCGAATTGCAATATGCATTTCAGATGCGTCAAATGCCTAAATAAGCATATCATTGGAGAATGTCCATTGGGCAAAGAACAGCTACCGGATAGAAATAAACTATCCTGTGTCCTCTGTAACAACTCAGGTCATCCTGCTAACTTTAGAGGTTGCCCTAAGTACCAACAACTAAAATCAAAGTTGGAAGCCAGAAAGAAGCAAGTTGAAGAAGAGAAAAAGATGAAAACTCGCTCTTACAACAACTTCGTGGCACCAAGTGTGTCATACGCTCATATGGCAGGTGGAGTAAAAAATCCACCAATCTTAGAACAATCACGCAATATCATTAAAACGCCTGCTCCAGAGGCACAAACTGATATAACAGCAATATTACTCTCCATACAAGGACAGTTTGCTGCGTTTGATAAAAAATTCGGAATGATCGAAAAAAAACTGACGGAACAAGTGGATCGAAAGGACATTATCTATTCGACCCTGTTTCCAGACGAACCCACACTCTAATCACAACGTTCACTGCGACTGAATTAACCCTAAAAGTTATTGCTGTGAATGTTAATTCACTAATCCGCATGGAAAGAAGGAATAATCTCAGCAATCTGCTGGAAGCTGAATGCCCAGATGTGCTTTTGGCTAGCGAAACTAAGCTAAATCAAAGGCACAGTTTGGGCTACCCAAATTATGAAATAATTAGACGAGATCGTCCTTATTCCACTCAGGGGGGCGTGGTCGCTGTCTTAGTTAAAAATGGTCTACAACACAAAGTCGTTTACAGTAGAGATGTATACAAGTTCCAGGTACTAGAAGCCTGCGTTATAGATATTCCTCTGAAAAGTCAAAAGCATCTATATGTTATCTCTGCTTATGCTCCCGAAGCGCCACAGTGTATACAGTTTATCAATGAACTTGATGCCCTTTTTCGAAGTCTCAAGTTAGACTCAGAAAATAATTATTTCTTTATGGCGGGAGATCTCAATTCCAAGCACAGTGCTTGGGGTAACCTTATCACAAACACAAGAGGCAATGCGTTGTTCGACTGGTGGCAAACAAACGCTATCGAACATAAACTAGAATTGTACGCTACAAGTACCCCGTCATATCCAAGAGGAAATTCCTTCTTGGATTTACTGTTGCTGGACGAGCGAATACAACTATTAGATACGGATCTAACTACTCGAAGTTGTCTTCGTACAATCGAGTACGATAGCGATCATTATGGACTTGGTGCTGTAATACATGTCCCAAACGAACATTCACTACTTGAGCAGTACAAACAGATTCATTCTCTTAATTTCGGAAAAGCACACTGGTCGCGCTTTGATCGGATAATAAAAAAAGAATTACGCTCCAATGGCATAGATCCACCAACTGACAGAAATCTTCATAATGACGAAATTGATCATTATCTTTCGACGATGAACAACATTGTTACTAATACAATGAATTGTTCTATCCCAAAAGTGTCTCAAACTGAGAGCCATACAAACCGGTACAGAAACGCAACGATCGACGAGCTGTATAGGCAAAAGAGTACTCTGTTCTCTAAGTTAAAACTGCTCTACAGACAATTCAGAGATCCAAATAGCCAGGAAATAAAAACAATTAAGTCATTAATTAAAAATCTTCAAAAACTGATCCGTGACAACTATCAGTAATCAATGAAGACTGGAACAAGAGAATTCAAGCCATTAAAGCTAGTGGACCAAATATGTTCCCACAAATAAATAAAGTCTTTCGAAGGAAAGATTATAATGACATCCCATGTCTGCGAGTTCCGCGGACTCCCAAGAATTGTCAAACGTTGCTGAACGCAGGACTTACCCTGGAACACATCAACTCTAACGAAGAGTTCATAATAGTCGAGGATCCGCAAAAAAAGGCGAACTCAATTGGCGCTTGTTTCGAAGCAGTGTATAGATTGAACGAATCGGCTCATTCTAACCTTGATCTGGAAAATAGGGCTCTCCAAAAACATATTTCGTTACGCAATGAACTTAACAATTGGCGTCTCTTAAGTCGAAGTTTCACTATCTTTAGTGAAAATAATAGAGCGGATTCCCCGCTTAGAGATCTAAACACTAGTATATTTGTACACAAGGATGACTGACGGACATTCTTAGATCGATTAAGAACAAAAAATCTTCTAGAATAGACAGTATTCCAAACATTGTTCTAAAGCATTTACCTCTTGAAGTAGTGAAGGTTTACACTATTTTGTTCAATAACGCTCTAAATAATGCATATTATCCAATCCAATGGAAATCTGCAGTAGTCCATCCCATCCCCAAAAGGGCAAGGACAGGAGCAATCCAGCCAATCTTCGCTCGATTAGTTTGCTTCCGAACATCAGCAAGGTATTCGAGAAAATTATAAATAAAGCATTGACTAACTGGTGTGAGGAAAATGGTATTATCCCGAACAACCAATTTGGTTTTCGATCGCAACACGACACAATTCATGCTGGGACAAAACTTGTTTCCGACATACAGTGGAACAAGGCGAAGAGACAATGCACAGGGGCCTGTTTGGTTGACTTTGAAAAGGCTTTCGACACCGTATGGTTAGAAGGGCTTGGTTATAAGTTATCAAACCTAGGTATGCCCAAATATTTATTATACATTATCTTAGATATGATAATGGGTAAACAATTTGTAGTGAAATGCGGAGATATAATCTCTAACAAGACCTTCCACATCAAAAACGGCTTACAACAGGGAGCAGTGAATTCTCCCATTTTATTTAACATGATCTAGTGGGTTCTCTCAACCATGCAATTGCGTATGCCGATGACATTGTGGTGTATAGATCTGGAGAAAAGATTGATGTCATCAACAGACTTCTGCAAGATGATTTCAACAAAATCAAACGTTTTTGCGACGACTGGAAATTAAAAATAAATTTCCAAAAAACAGAGACTATCCTTTTCAGAACGCCACTGTCCAGTGCATCAAGGGACACAAAACGGAATTGGAAAACATTTTCTATTGCGGGAAGTAATAATCTTCCACTACAAGTAAAAACTGTCGTCAGATACCTTGGAATCTGGCTTGATCAATATCTTTACTTTGATAAGCATACAGCAGCTGCTCTTACAGCAGCTAAAAACGCATATGCAATGACACGAAGACTCTTCCGTAGTAGTCTGCTGGACCCCAAGGTAAAAATAATTTCATACTCAGCATTCATCCGACCAATATTGGTGTATGGCTGCCCAGTATGGTACAACATATCCCCATTTTACATGGAGAAGTTTCGGGTGTTCGAGAGGCAGTGTTTGCGTTCCTGCCTAGGAATGTATAGAACCCCAGAGTCGCAGTATAAGAAATACTATCCGAATAAAGTCCTGTATGACAAATCAGGACTAAACAGGATAGATAACTTCATTATCAAGACTATTCGTGGTCACACAACAAGGGCAATGTGCAGCGAAAACGATCTCATTTCGGGAGCATTCTATCCCAATGATATGTATATGGAGAGTACTCTCCATAATGGGTTCATTCCCCCAGAAGCGTTCCCTTTCTTGGATAAAAAAGGACTTATCCAAGACAAACGCGGAGTCCCTATTATTTACCACGCTCTCCGTGGTGCCAGGGATAAACGAATTCTCCACGATAACGATATCTCTAATTTTCCACATCGCCTGCGTTTTAGTATGGTGATCGGTGAAAGAGATAAATCAATAAAAGATCGATCCCATCCCAACTGGTGGTGGATCAGTGATGAAGAAAGGACTACACGTCCCCAAACATAGTATGCCATTCAGGCTCACCGCTTTCCTTCCCCCTATCCACAATTCCCAATTATTTTTATTTTATCTTTTAATTTTGCTTTTAATTTAATTCTTAATTTTTTATTTTTTTTATTTTAATTTTTATTTGTATTCCTTTATTCCTTGTTTATGTTTGTCCGTTTTGTTTTATTTATTTTGCTTGTCAACCCCCTATATATGTAATTAACAAAAAAAAAAAAAAAAAAAAAAAAAAAAAAAAAAAAAAAAAAATTATAAATAATACAGGATGTAGAAAAAATAGAATAAATAGAATAACTTCTAAAAGAGAAAACATATCAATTATTGTGACATGTTGTAAAAACAGTTATTGTACGCCGAAAGGCATATGAAATATGATAATGTGTAATTTAGAGTGCTTGCGAAGAGCCAGTAAGTTAATGTAAGAATGTTATTTGTAAAATAGATGTTAACATTTAGTCTTAAGTGAAATATGTAATTGAATTGTTGAATAAATGTGGATATAAAACAAAACAAAAAAAAAATGCCGTGGCTAATTCAGCAACATTTTCAATATTTTATTTTGACACCTTTGCAATTTCATTTTGTGTGTGCGAGCAGAATTACACCATACAGGGGCGCCGTACAGGAGTATAGCTTGAAAAATGGTTTCAAAAATTATAATTTCATTTTCGATGCTAAGCTTTGACTTTGTACACACTAATGGATACATAACTCTTACGACTTTGGTTATTTTCTCAATTGTGGTAGTGATGTGTTTTTGAAAGATGAGTTTTTTATCTAGAATAATACCTAGATATCTACAGTCTTCGGACCAATCAATATCAACTGCACACATACTGAGTTTAGTGCCATTTGGTAGGTGGCAGAGTTTCCTACATCTCGAAAACCAGACAGCTTGTGTTTTATTACCATTTATTTTTATTTTCCATTTGCTGTAATATACTGCTAGTTTGTCAAGAGCTGTAGACGTTAGTGAAGAAGGCACCCGAAGAGAAAATAGCCGTATCATCGGCAAACATAGCTACCTGAATGTTTTCACCTAGACATGGTAAATCTGCGACAAACAATGTGCGACAAACAATAATATGGGACCAAGGACCGAGCCTTGGGGTACACCATATTGGATTTGGTGAGTGGAGGATTTGTGGGTTCCTATACTCACAACAAATTTTCTCGAACAAAGAAAGCTCTGGATAATTTTGATAATCGGTATTGGCAGCTTAAGTTTTAGTAGTTTATAAATCAAGGCATCGTGCCATACCGTATCGAAGGCTTTTTCGATGTGTAGAAGAACCAGTCCCGTTGACTCCTTGTCGATTAATTTACCAGCTATGTGGTTTTTAATGGGTAAGACTTGGTGGATTGTGCTGTGACCACTACGGAAACCGAATTGAAAGTTTGGTAGGATGTTATTGGCTTCCACGAAACGATCAATCTTTTCCTTAATGATTTTTTCTAAGAGCTTACTCACACAGCTAAGTAGACTAATGGGTCTGTATCTCTCGGGGCTGTTCTTCGGTTTTCCGGGTTTCGGGATAGGTTTTACTTTTGCTGTTTTCCAACAGTCAGGGAAATAACAATTCTTAAGACAAGCGTTGAAAATGAACGTTAAATAGTTACTTGCAGCAGGTGCTTTAATTAATTTGTTGTTAATATTATCAAGACCAGCAGCCTTTTTTGATTTCGATGGTTTTATCAATTCTTTAACTTTGCTAATATTAGTTGAGTAAGTACTTTCAACTGGTGATTGAGAAAGTACATGGATAGTGTTAGCAACTTCGGCCTCAGTATACGCGTCGCTTAGATGCATAGATATGGAATGGTTCTTATTAAACGTGTTAGCAAGTAGGTTCGATTTCTCCACTGAAGAAATAAACAACTTGTCGTGAACTTTAAACGGAGGAATACTTGACCCTCTCTTTATCATAATTTTTGATATTTTCCAGAACGGTTTGCTGGCTTTGTCAAGAGAGGAAATGTGTTTATTCCAACACTTGTTCCTATATGCTGAGATTTCTTTTTTAATGATATTATTTAACACTTTAACATTAACTAGAAAACAATCGATTCTATAACGCAGCCATTTTCTTCTTTCAGAGTTTCGTAGCCTAATCAGATGTAAGATATTTTCAGGAAGCGGTGCCTTATCAACTGGCGCAGTGGAACATTTAGGTATCGCAAGATCGGCCGCTCTATTGATAACAGAGACATAATCATTACATAGGATATCAATGTGATCGCTGCAGGTTATAGAATTTAGGCTGGATTAACCTAGAACCAAGTTCATGTTTATATATGATTTATAACAATTCCAGTTGGCGGCGGAATAGTTGTGGTATAAACTGGAACGATTTACTGATACTGTGTGATTCACTGTGAGGCTGATCGGAAGGTGGTCTGAACTTAACGCATTTAGAGTTAATGGGACTAAGCAGTAATTTGGAATATTAGTGATATGTAGATCGAGAGTTGAGGGGTTCTTGTTAGCAGTCGATGAGATACAGCTGGGGAAAACTGAATAGAGTATGGAAAAACTTGGGCTGGATTCAGTAAGATCTAGTAAAATGTTACCCCAGCAGCTTGCTCTAAGACAATTTCACGACTGATGTCTACAGTTTAGATCACCAGCAATAATTACATTGTTTCGAGTGTTGGGTCTATACAATTTTTGCAGATCCCGCTTAAAGTAAGTTATTATTATTATTATTATTATTATTTTATATTATTTATTGGGCTGTAGGAACCCGGAAGTTCATGACCTCACCGACTCGACTTCGCCATCGTTCCCTGTCCTGTGCACTCTCCTTCCACGCTTGACCATTCGATCCCACCTCCTCTAGGTCAAACCTAACATTGTCTTCCCATCTCCGTTGCGGGCGTCCGGCCGGTCCCTTTCCCGTTGGTCTACCGTCAAGAATTCTATGCACGGTCCTATCGTTGCCCATTCGCGCCACGTGTCCGGCCCATCGTAATCTTCGCGACTTGAATACTCTCACTATTGTAGGTTTGCGATATAGCTCTTCCAATTCGTGGTTGTGGAGTTTTCTCCATTGTCCTGCCTCCTCGTCATATATACCTCCAAATATACCCCTTAGTACGTTATTCTCGAATACGTGGAATTTGTTTTCTGCCCGTTTTGTGAGAGCCCATGCTTCGCATCCATACAGAACAATCGGCATGATTATGGTTCTATAGACACGTAGTTTTATGTTACGTGATAGCAGTCTGGATTTTAGCAGTTTACTGACTGCGTGCCAACTAGCGTTGCCGGAATGCAGTCTTTTGTTAATTTCCTTCGACATTTCGTTACTGGCCGTCAGTGTCGTTCCCAGATATTTAAATTCTTTAACTTTTTCAAATATCTCGCCGCTGACGTTTATATGTGTCCCCCGAGGTCCACCCACTCCCGCTGTTAAAGTAAGTAGATTTCTTAATGTTTCCATTTCCTACAGGGCAATAGACGGAAAAAATACTCACCTTAGAGTTATCACTTAATGTTACGTCAACACTAATTTCTTCAATTAATTTAAGGTGCAATGAAGGACGCAAGGTATGTTCTATACATTTCTTCACAAGAATGGCGACACCTCCATCACTAGCATGTACCCTGTCTAGGCGATAACATATGTAATTTAGATGAGAGAAAGAAATGTCTTGTTTGAGCCAGGTTTCTGAAACAAGTGCAATATCAATATTAAAATTTAAAATAAGAAATTAAAAAATGCATGCTGTTTGTTTTTGATGCTTCTCGCATTCTAAGTTATGATCCTAAGAGAGTTTCTTAACATGATTTTTCCGAATATAGATACTTAATAGCTAATGAGGTAATGACGTTAAATTTGGTGTGACAAGCACTAAGCTTGGTTACGAGTACAACTTCATTAAGTTATCATTATTTAGAGTTTCAGTTGGATTTTTCTTCGTGTGTGTCGTATCACTGGTGGAAGGTTGCTGGGTTTGATGGAGGCCAGAAGCCCAGGTGGATGAAGGAGGTGAAGGTTGACGCACAGATCGTGGTGGTGGAGGAAAATTAGCAAGAGAGAATCGGTCGGGCAGTGACTGCTGCTTATCACTTGGAGGCTAAAGGAACGTTGTATTTCCTGTACCACGTCCACGTGGGGATAATTTGCGGCGAATGTCTAGGTACTGTTTTCGGCTAATGCATTCAGTATCGGTGGATTTATGTAGCCCACCTGATGACCTCATTCGTTTTGCAATCGGATGTTTTGTAGTCTCCAGAACAGATTGCACAGAAGCTATTACTGTGACAATGCATCGAGCCATGGCCGTAAAGCTGGCAATTATGACATTGTGTGACCGTACTTGGATAATGTCCCATCGAACGATGGTTTTAAATAAAGTAGAGTAGTTACACTTGAGTTCATTCAATTTAATAGTACCGCGTTGAATGTAGACGCTGTACAAGTAGTGTTTGTACAGGGCTTTTGTTGACGAATTTAATGTGATGGTTTTAACATCTAGGCACTTAATCCCGAGTGTAACTAGTTCATTTTTTATTAAGTCATTGCTAAATAGATCTAAACCGGATAACACTACCTTTAGTGGGCGATTTTCCTTTCGCGAGTGGGTAAAAAACTCACATTTTAACCGCAAGAGTTGGGTTCTAATTTTGTTGTATGTGTCCATTGTTGGGGAACATATTTTTTGTCCAAGTGATATATTTTTAATTAAGTAGTTCTCTATTTTAATGTTATTCAAAATATATCGCACTTTAGCACTGGTTGATTTTAAAACCACAATTGGCGGAACGGTTTCTTTCGTTACTTCTGGATACTGATTGACGTTGGTAGATTCTATTTCACGTGAGATCTCCATTAGACTTTGAAAGGGTTGGAAAAAGTTAGTGTTTGAACACATATTGGATTTATCCAGCACTTTATTATTGACTTTTGTAAGTTTCTGGTGTTATATCCTGTTGGGCTAAAGACAACACCCCTCAGTGCGACGAACCACGACACTCCTTGATTCTGACTCCAAGAACGAATAATAAATGTAATAAATGTAATAAATGTACAGCACGCCAATTCTCTTTATTGTTTACTTAAATACAAAGTTTAATGCTATGGTCTTTATATTACACTTCACACTTACTGTATGACTTAGTGTCTAACGTTTATATAAGAACTTAATAAAACATTTCAAAAATTAACATAAAACTTAGTGTTCGCTGTACAAGTAGGTAACTTATCGTTATTAGAACTTTATAAAACACTGCAAAAATTAACATAAAAACTTAGTGTTCGATGTACATGTATGAAAGGCGCGACCGACTCCAAAGAGAGATGTATCCAGACTCTTGGTTTTGCTTAACATGGAGTACCGACTTCCCTCCACGGAATCCGTATCGCGATTAGTTTATTTAAAAAAATACAATTTCATCTTCCGCTTGTCGACCAAAAGGGGATGATTTTCCTTGCATCGGTCCCAACACAAGGGCGCGAACACACACACGATGATCGCTTCTGCTGCTCATGGTGTGTGTCCACAAGTATGCGGATCGGCCGAATCCATAAGGGGAACATTAGATGGCATGGTTGCAGCTGGTGCAATTATCTTGAAGTAGATATCTAGTTTTTACACGATCAGCGCCTGCCTACAGCAGTTATGTTGATCGTGCAGATCATGGCGGCATCTGCAAGTAGTCGAATTCTCGCTGGTAATTTGCCATTTTTGAGAACTCGACTCCCTTTGGTGGTCAGCCGTATGCCATAATGTATTTGTCGATCGGATGACCGACCAGTGTGGGCATAGATAAAAGAAAGAAAGGACGAAATATCTCCTGCAAGTATGTGGCAGATTCATCAGGAGATATATCATCGATGTGATTCGGGTAATGTTGGTTGCTTGATTGTGCAACCAAATTGCTTTTAAGGCACTTGATACGTTTTATGCGCCCATGCCCTTCTGGAAAAATACCTATTTGTTACTGATGGATTTTGCATCAGCGTAATTATAGTTCTAAAGCATTTCAGGAGATAGTTGGTACAACTATAGGAAGTTAAGTACATGTTTTCCAGGGTTTATGTGTTTTAGGAAACTGCCTCCTCATTATAGGTTGTAAGGTAAATAGTGGAACTGCCACAATACTTGTTTTATAGCGTTTTTGGATGCTCTAGGTTGTAAGTTTTCGAATTGTTAAAGGGAAGATGAGTAGTGGCGTTCAGGGGCACTGCCACAAGTTTATCGGGAGGGGTTTGGCCTCCAATACCGGGGTCGTTACGCAACCGTTTACGTTTAATTTTGCTTCACACACGTTGCCCAGGGCCATAGCTTAACGGATTTCACACTTGATCAACTTATGAGTTTGCGGTAGCGAGGCAAAGAAAACAAGATAACAAGATAACGGCTTGTGATAATTATTGTGAATATAACGGTTGATGTAATTAAGAAAAATAGCACGAGCAAAACTGAGAGAAAAGTTGTCTGTTTGAAAGTCAGCCAAGTACTGTTATACCCTATAGTTGCAACGCAAAGTGATATCTCCTTTCGTATGTATGGGGCAAATTATTCCACGGCGCCAATCTTTCGGCATCTCCTCTTGTTCCCATACGTGCACTACGATCTCATCTCCTTGTTTGATCAGCTCAGCTGGTATGCCAGCAGCTCCGGGAGGCGGCAGCATTTGGTCTTGATCTTGCATTGGTGGAGCCTCCAATTCTTCTGTGAGCTGACCATTTAGCAATTCATTGAAGTGCACTTCCCACCACTCCAGAATTCCTTCAGGATCGGTGATCACATTACCCTCTTTATCCTTGCAGTAAGTGGGCGTGGTGTGTACCGCGTCATACTGCGTATTATTTGGTAGAACTTCCGCGCATGGTGTGGACCTGGCTCTCTACTTTTCTCTATTTCACAGAAAAGGTTTTTTTGACAGTTTTCTTTTGTCTGTGAAGTCTTTTTCAGATCTTCTGAGCTCTTTGTATTTCTCCTCGCGTACCCGCGTTCTATGAGACTGGTGCATAACCCGGTGTGCGGGGTTCTTATGTTCAGTCGCTAGTTTCCACTCATCATCAAACCAGTCGCTCCGACATCTACGACTACTGCCTAAGATAGTATTCTTAAGGAGTGCCCATTTCTCTTCTACGCCCGGCATTCTGGCCCCAGAACTTACTCTCCCTCCGTCGACCTCTCCGAGGGTAAGTCCTAACACATGACCAAAGGTGTTACTGGTAATCTCATTGCGTAAGGTAGCCGTGTTGATGCGAACCTGATCCGCCGATGTAATATGTCTCCGTAAGGCAATCCGTGCTCGGAAAACTGTACTAACAAAATGATCCGAGTCAACGTTGGCATCTCGCTACGTTCGTACTGTCATCAGGCTCGAGGAGTGGCGGCGATCTATCAACACGTGATCAATTTGGTTGCGAGTGGCTCCGTGAGGTAATACCCAGGTGGCTTTGTGGATATCTTTACGCGGAAACCTGGTACTCGCAACGACCAAGTTCTTTTATGCTGTCAGTTCGATGACTCGTAGTCCATTGTCATGAGTGTTCTCATGCAAACTGCGTAATTCTTAAAAACCGGCTCCCGACCTATTTTGGTATTCAAATCCCCAAGAACGAATTTCACATTGTATCTTGGGCTGGCATTGAGGGTCTGTTCGACGTTCTCGTGGTATTCTTTCGTTTCGTCGTCAGGAGACTCCTCTGTAGGTCCGTAAACGTTTATAAGGCTTATGTTGTTAAACTTGCCTCGCATGCGAAGAGTGCATAGCCTTTCATTTATTGCATTAAAGCCGATAATGGCAGGCTTCAGTGTTTGGCTGACTAGAAAGCCTACCCCGAGCACATGGTGTTTTGCATGACAGCTGTAATACATGTCGTATTCGTTTCTTTGAATAGCACCACTCCCCGTCCATCTTATTTCTTGTACGAGTAATGATGTTATGTCAGCCTTATATTCGGACAGGGTATCGCCTAGCTGCTGTGCAGCTCGAGCTCTATATAGTTTAGCCATCGTTCTCATGGTCGTCGTCGTGTATCCGGTCCATATCCGGGGCGTGTTCAATTTTCCATAATAATTTGTTTTTACGGGCAAGGTTATTAGCCTTGTACCAACCTTTCTCAGGATGTCGCTGCATGCATTGATTCACTACTTGGCGGGGGTCAAAGTAGCTATCCAGGGGTGTCACGTGGAGACTGCATATCAACTTGGATTGAACAGGGACAAGGATTGTCCTGGCATTCGCCGAGTTGAAAGCGACCAGAGACTTTGCCCTGTGTGCTCGCTCCCAGGGCCCCTCTATGCATTGATAATACCGGGTAATCCAAAAAATTTTCTAGTGACCAGTTATTGTAAACTAAATCCTTTATGTCTACACAGGGTTATTGATAAGTAAACCATGTTTAAATTTTTTGCAACAGTCTGTTGCAGTAACTTATTATAGCAGTTTTGTCCACGAGTGTTGAGTTGTTTCGTAAGAATTCCAAAACGTTTCTGAAGTTTTGGGATGGCTGGTTTTACATGATCTTAATATATTCTCTGAACATTAATTCGATCAGAACTATGAGGGGGCAAAGCAATATACTATTCTTGCCGCTAAATTATCCGATATGTCTTGCGTTGTGTTATGATACCAATAGATTGAAACTGTAAGAAAATTTAAATTTGTTTAATTGAATTACTAAAATATTCAAATTGTACTCGCAACGACCAAGTTCTTTTATGCTGTCAGTTCGATGACTCGTAGTCCATTGTCATGAGTGTTCTCATGCAAACTGCGTAATTCTTAAAAACCGGCTCCCGACCTATTTTGGTATTCAAATCCCCAAGAACGAATTTCACATTGTATCTTGGGCTGGCATTGAGGGTCTGTTCGACGTTCTCGTGGTATTCTTTCGTTTCGTCGTCAGGAGACTCCTCTGTAGGTCCGTAAACGTTTATAAGGCTTATGTTGTTAAACTTGCCTCGCATGCGAAGAGTGCATAGCCTTTCATTTATTGCATTAAAGCCGATAATGGCAGGCTTCAGTGTTTGGCTGACTAGAAAGCCTACCCCGAGCACATGGTGTTTTGCATGACAGCTGTAATACATGTCGTATTCGTTTCTTTGAATAGCACCACTCCCCGTCCATCTTATTTCTTGTACGAGTAATGATGTTATGTCAGCCTTATATTCGGACAGGGTATCGCCTAGCTGCTGTGCAGCTCGAGCTCTATATAGTTTAGCCATCGTTCTCATGGTCGTCGTCGTGTATCCGGTCCATATCCGGGGCGTGTTCAATTTTCCATAATAATTTGTTTTTACGGGCAAGGTTATTAGCCTTGTACCAACCTTTCTCAGGATGTCGCTGCATGCATTGATTCACTACTTGGCGGGGGTCAAAGTAGCTATCCAGGGGTGTCACGTGGAGACTGCATATCAACTTGGATTGAACAGGGACAAGGATTGTCCTGGCATTCGCCGAGTTGAAAGCGACCAGAGACTTTGCCCTGTGTGCTCGCTCCCAGGGCCCCTCTATGCATTGATAATACCGGGTAATCCAAAAAATTTTCTAGTGACCAGTTATTGTAAACTAAATCCTTTATGTCTACACAGGGTTATTGATAAGTAAACCATGTTTAAATTTTTTGCAACAGTCTGTTGCAGTAACTTATTATAGCAGTTTTGTCCACGAGTGTTGAGTTGTTTCGTAAGAATTCCAAAACGTTTCTGAAGTTTTGGGATGGCTGGTTTTACATGATCTTAATATATTCTCTGAACATTAATTCGATCAGAACTATGAGGGGGCAAAGCAATATACTATTCTTGCCGCTAAATTATCCGATATGTCTTGCGTTGTGTTATGATACCAATAGATTGAAACTGTAAGAAAATTTAAATTTGTTTAATTGAATTACTAAAATATTCAAATTGCCAATGAATTAATTTTCAAATGAATATCTGTTTGCTTATCTATTATTGACAGGTAATTTGAATTGCAAATCAATAAATATAGCAAATATAAATAGTATGCGTTCATACTACTGGCTTTATAGAAACTGTATTTATCTGAAGCTTCAATAACATTATCTATTTGTTTCTATAAGGTATGAGTACAAAAGTGTCCAATCATTAAGAGTATTATATTACTTATAGTTAAGATCACTTTGATATTCGAGAAAGATTCAATTAAAGACAATATTATCGCACTTATAGTTAAAAAAAAGTATCTATCTACTGATCTTGGAGGAAGATCCAATCAACTTAAAGCTCAACACAAATATAACGGAAAAATGTGTGAGTAACTGTTACACGTCTATGTTTAATCGAATAACTATAATACAATGCAGGAGATCAACGTGGAGAATTGATTAAAATATGAAGCACATTCCAGCGATTGCTCCCATTCTCAGTAGCGATACCAATCAATACTGTGGCATTATAGTTTTCTTATCGTAACAACCGCTAATCGTTCAACAATCCCGTCACCTGAGACCGAACAGCTGCAGACCGCTCAGCTTCTAAGCCACCACGCGATCAGGTTTATTGATATTTTGAATTCCCATCTGTGGGATAAGATCACCTAAGCCACTTGAGTGTTCTCCACAACGAACACATATAATTAACCGCGCACTAATTATCAGCATCATATACATCAAGATCCATTAGATAGCTTCGACTGCTCTCCGATCGCCACTTAGGGCCGATCAGGTCCGTTTAGCATTTGGTGCACGTTCCACAATGCTACGTTCTCAACGATCGATCTTATAGAGCAATCGCAGAAAATCACTCAATGATTACACGAAACCACTCAAATCCATAAGATACCCCAGAGAATGAGTGTGCCTTAGCAGGTCGCTATCAGTAGAGAGCACGAAATCTAATCTTGAGCTAAGCCGATTGCCTCAACAAATAACCACACAAGCAAGATGCGGATTACAACTCATAGGTACTTTTCGTACAACTTCATCCGGTGCGATCAGTGTTAACGCAGACCTTTTGGATTGCGGTTGTGTTGAGAAGAGTGTAGTGTTGAGTTTGCAATATCGTTAATGGTTTTCGTTCCGATCTTATGCGATATCTAAATATTTAATCGCCATCCAATTGTAGAGAGCATGGAGAGTCTTAATCGTGATTACAATTTCGTAACAGATGTGTTAAATACCGACATCGCACAATCCAATCCAAAAGTAACCATTGATGTACTTAGTCGAATATCAGAACCAGTTACAATACCAACGATCGGTGATCCTGAAGAAACGCGTTCAATAAAAATCACTGAAGACTTTTTTAAAAAACTCGGTGAAGCACTTTTCGGTTTTGGTCAAAGTCGTGTAAAGGGTGATCCGTCAATCGGAAGTGTATCGGTCAGAGGAGTTCCATCAGGCGCCAGGATGGATCTATTGCGGAATCATATTGTTTTAGACTCGACGGATTTTAATGACATACAGCAACAGGCGGACTACGATAAATTCATGAACGACATATGGATCGGAATTGTCATGACGCTCATCATTATTTCGTTGGTATTCTGCATTTGCTCGTGTTTTCTGTACCATCAGTTCAGGCAGTGGAAACGGAGTTGTAAGTATCTTTCAGCTTCTTTGGATCTAGGTCCCCCAAATATTAGAGTTGTGCATTAATTAATTCGTTTCGTTGTGTTACGGATACCAGTCGCGGAAAATTTAGATAATGATTTGTGAGGGTACTTAGCATAGAAATGAAAATAGTTTTTTTTATGCGAAATGCGCACAAAGAGGTTTACGAGATACGTTTAAAAGTCAAAGTGGATGGTGATTTGAAGTTCTCAAAGCACGAGCAACTGTAATAAAGTCCATAAAACGCCTTGAGCGGGCAAATTATGAAAAGGGAGCATAATCAGTTACGAATTTACTGGGCTAATTCGGGGAAGTGGACGTTTTGAAGTAAGGTAAGTGCGACATCAGCGGACGATAACAAATGGCTATACGGTCCAAATAGAGCATCTACTCCTTCAAATTGATATCTGGTTTTGTATCTAGCTGATCATCATCATCGGCACAACAATCTAGCTGATACCTTACAATAATTTTTTTGCCCAACCATGACATTAGCACAAATTCGTCAGTTGAGCATGTGTACACAAATTTGCACAAAAGTCGCGTAATTCTTACAATCATGGCTACTAATGCGGCCAAGGCAGACGCCTTTTCGGTATTATACCTAAACCTCTAATAATTGTCTCTATATAAAATATTTATTGTTTATCCGTCAATAAATTAACTCACAATACAATTTATTTTACCCTCTTATCATCGTTACGCCGCAGTTAAGTTGCGAATCAATTAATATTGATACATATTTGATTTAACTCAGAGACAAAGTTGGTAAGAAGGTCGTGATATGCATGTGGTCAGTTCAACTGACGACTGTGTGCTGCTGAGGCGACTGCATAATAACCTTATTTTTTTAAGTCACGCGTAAAAGTGGCTATGTGCAAGGCACAGTGGGAGCAAAAGATGATAGTAATGTGTTGGCCGATGATAGTAAAAGGTACCATTGGTCGACATTGGGTTGAATATCTAAAGATTGAAAGTCGGGGCCGAAATAAAAGATCAGGCAGAACGTTTATTTGTATAGTTGGATTGAAGAATGTTTCACGTTACCTTGTATTATTTTCTCCTTAAAGGGTATGAAATCTTTTAAAAATATTAACCGATCCACATATGTACGATTTGCACGTGATGAAACACAACCTTGCCTCTCTTGTCACCGTATCCGTGAACTTGTTCTTAATTTATTACTTCGTGGAGCTGTTTTTGCAGCATTATGTCTTCTTCGATTTTAAGTCATGTTCATTCAATTAATTGCAGGTTCGCTGTAAAGGTGCACATTGCGCTCTAACACTTTTCTGACCACCACACGTCATCTATTAGACGTTAGGATAGGGAGGTTCTTTCTGTAATGGGAGCAAATTACCTCAAACACTGTGTTCTACGTCGCCCTTTTATCTTTACATTTTGACCATAATGGAGAGTGGTGCTGCATAAGTATTTGCGGTACGCGTGCTATCTGGAAAGCGATTCTGATAGCTCATAACTGTATTATCCATATCTTACCCAGGTCTGAAGTGACGGGTGTGCAATGTAGACCAAAATTGCTTTTAAATTACTGCCCCATCGGGTTTCTCACACCCTAGTGCACATTTTTTCTGGCCTAAAAACAAAACCGCCGATATTAAACTGTCGAACTGAACTTTGATTTTAATGTGAAACGTAACCGGTGGCTTTCGTGCGAATGTCTTGTTCTCTATACCACATGGAGAACCATCCCACAATGCCAACCAATCTTGGCCGCTAACAGCGCGTCACCCTAACCTAACCTGTAACCCATTTCAAAACCTGCAATACATACATTCGCAACCATGCCAAATCTGCAAGCGCATCCATCCCGAACTTGCAAGAATCCATCTCCCCAATCCGCAATGAAAGGCATTACCTAAAACTCCCAACAGAATACAATTCAATAGAATACATTCTAAATCATCTCCCTCAATTACATCACCCCACATATAATTTCTCCCAAAATCGCTTCGGTCAATACTCTATTTAAGTTATATTCCTTCCTTGCAACCAAGCAATCTTAATTTCCCCGGAAATTCATATGCTGCAATGAAACGCATATTCAAACCTACAACGGAATATTCATCATCACCACCAACTACACCGAGCCGCATACATTTCCCCGAAATTGCTTCGGTTAATTCTCTATTTAAATGATATTCCTCGCTTGCACCCAGCAACTCCAATTTCCCCCGAAAACTCATGCCCATAGTTGCTCGTGTTCCCAAATGTAGCCCAGCCAGTACGGCAGGAATTCCCGGAAACAAACTCCCTATGCAGACATAGCAACCCTTCTTCGTCTTCCTAGTAAGTGGCAGTGACCTTACTTCGCCATAACTCAACTACCACGACACCCTGAATAGATTCTTGCCTTCATCATGATTAGTCGCTTCGCAACCGCCGCCGCGGGCACACCCACTCAGCGTCGTCCCGCCGCCAACGCGGTCGGCCGCGCCATGTCGCACCACGCCAGGGCCTCCCCATTTAGTTAGCGTAATGCCCACGGTCCAATGTTGCAAAGGGTGATTGCATTTAAACGGAACTGGAGAGAAATAGAAGAGAAAACACCCGATCGAAACGTGCTTACCATCGAAAACCAAGATTACACTTACGGCTCTGAATACGACGTGTTATAAAGCTGTTACAATTTAAACGTGTTGGTATAATTATATAATCATAATCGTAAATAGTTTTAATACATAAATGTAATCGCAAATACAAGTTATGCTATGAAGACATCACAATTTGAATGGACTTGTAACCACAATATAATAAACTCAACCAGAACTGTGTGTATATTGTCATTTACGTGAAGTACATGATTATTTTCGGCGGAACCTTGCTCATGACGGGGGTTGGGAAGGACCATGTTGGAATTTGAATCGTATCTCGTCTGCCGTCAATATTGTGCGCGTAAGTTTCAGTTAAGCCCCCGAATTAAATAAAGGGGCAATCAGCACGAGAGTGGGCGTTTTGTGTTGCCATTACCCCTTGGGGGTCGTGTTCTTGTATTCAAAGGTATTATTGATGGGGCAAGGGAGAACCAGTACCGTACGTCGGCGAACCCCTCTCCTAGAACCCCCACAGTCTTACTTCACCTTCCAATTCATTTGGGCAATTTATGTCATTTCTTTACAAAAGGATACATGCCGGTATCATGCCTATGTTCCCTATGAGTTTAACTCGTCGATTTAGCATTCTATCTAGTTTTTGATCCACCAGACCAAATATAGGAATTGAATTCTAGATTGTATGAATACACGTCTAGAAAATTATGGCCAGATCGGGATCTTTCTCAGTTTTACATATTTTTAATCAGATGCTGTTCTATTTCTGACCAAATTTGGAATTTTAATTTTCCATTTGAAGGGCTATATTCTTAATATGTTGTTGGTTGCGTTAAGTTGAGAGCGTTAAGTGTTTCTAACATCATCTTCCCATTAACCTGTAGCACTCCATTCTATCGAAAGTAGAGTAGACATTAATCAATCGTCAACTAAAATACAACAAATTTGGAACTGTGGCCAGAAATGAGGGGCAAATTTAGGTGTGTCTTTTAAGAGCCCAAAACATCTCGCTGCCCTTTTTGCGGTTCCCAATATGTGTTCCTCCTCTTTAAGGGTCGAATTAATTTAGATTCTATACTGGTTTATCTTATCGGGGTCAAAATAAAGCCCCTCATTAGAAGTACCAAGAACTGAGGCCAGAATTAAAGTCAGAAATCCAAATAAAAAATAAGAAAAATGCGGTGACTAGAACAAAGCTTAGAGGATAGAAAAACCATATAGAAAATGCTTGAAAGTCTAAGAGAAACTCAAAGTCATGTTGCAAACAAAATAGTGAATAGTTTTAATGGTGACCAAAAGATCATTGAGAAGAATAAGAAATAAAAAGGGCCTTTGCATTGGAGCATGGGGTACAACAGTATTCATTTTATAAAATACAATCATAACAACTACGAACTGTAGCGGGCAGTCAAAAAAGTAGCCTTAGGCGCTTGTCTATTAAATGAGATATTTGCTAAATCAATAAGAGATCTTTTCGTCATCGGAGCTGGTCAGTGAACTCAGTAGAATGCCTTCAACGTATTCAGTGTTATAACTTTGCCTGGAGGGAACCGAGTGATTCCATTTTAGATTTGTCGCCGGATCTCATACTGTTGTGTGATTGTGAAAACCATAAGAAGCTTGTAAGTTTCCAGCTATTTGAAAAGTTGATGATTATTTAGTGATTCCATGACCTTAAATCAGATAGATATCGCGACTATGGAAATATGATTGATCGCCATGTGAAGAATTCCTTATATTCGCTGTCTTTCATGTTGTAATTGCTTAAACATGGTTGTTAGAAGATCGTTCGTGGGAGTTTAACGTTGGGTTGGAAAGAAATTATCTCCAAAATTGTGACGAACTGTCAACTAGATAAAAAATTTGTTTATGTTCATAAGCTTCAGCTCTTTAAGCGCTTGAGCTAGAGTAAGAGTTCTAAATGTTGTTCACTCCTACTGCTCAAATTCAGGGGATGGTGATGTAGTACCAGGGTACTAGGCGTCGTGGTGTCAATATTTTCAGTAAATTGATTTGCTTCATCCTCTGCATCGATCACTCAACTGATCCCGGATTTTATATATATACATGACATAGTTCAGTATCCGTTTGCCGTTTTCTGTTCACGCAAGAACTTCATTGTAATCACCCTTTGCCTGCTTGAACTAAATCCGTTTCCCTGTTATAATTCTATCAAATATTGTACAAGTGTGGGGAAGAAGTATGTTGCGCCGGCGTGCGGTGCTGATTGCCTTCTTCCTCCATCATCACTATAAGAAGGTTCCGCCGCAATTGTCCACCAGGAAAACAAATCAAACACATCTCCACAACACCGTCCACAAGGAGTAAAGTAAAACACACAATTTTGTTTGTTAAGATTTGTTTTACTATAACACTGTTTATTGAGGTGGTAAACAAATACACGAATAAGAATACATTTTTAGTGTAATGTTCATATAAGGTTTTAACTTTTAATATTGGAATTTAGATTCGTTTTTTATAATATTATGAATGACGCGAATGGCATAGAACCGAGAAGCTTTTTACACACACATTTCGCGACTGGATGCTAAACGTTAAGCACTAAAGGGGGCGGAAACTGGGGAAGGAAGATGATTCCTAGAGAACCTACCGTACCGGCGCCGGTATGTTGGACGGCTGTGACCCGACCGCTTTGAAGATAGAAACACGACTCCGACGACGCAATGACCTGGGCACGTGTGTGCTGTTGGGCGATAAAAATCGGACTCTCTGATGCAATCCCTATCCTCCAGATTCAACGGCGGTGGATTACATTGGTGTGGGAGGATTCTATATGTGTCCGTAAATGACAAGTACGTTGCCCTTCAGCCTGCATATCGGCAACGACGAAAATGCACCTAAATAACATGGGCTGGTGTATGATGATCGATGTACGGCTGGGTGTAGTCGCATCGTACGATAGGGTTTGGCGGTATGTTGGTCGGTCACTGCGGAAAGATGCTGGAGTGTTCCGCCGAATACTGCTTACCACTAGAAGACAAATACGCCAACGGAGCGGAAACAAGGTCAATTGAAATCACGGAATGCTTTTTTTTAATACTCTGTCTTATTTATTTGCGTTTAATTCTTCGTTTTTACAATTTAGTTTTTACGTACACATTTGGTTCGTTCAGCCACCTTTTAATTCACTTATTATTAAGGATGTCCAATTGATTAACATAGCATAATCTGCGCTTTAATAAAACGGCGCAGGTATTTCTCGCCACAAACGTTTTGGTTCCGACGGATTCCTTTTTCGTTCGCCACTATGACACTAGAATATTGTTACTCACACGTACGGTCTATGGGTTTTCGAAACAACCTCCTATTCTAAAAATATGTATCTTTCGCGCGGTTGTAACACAAAAGAACTCAAAACTTAATTCACTTAATCGCGTTTTAGAAACACTGTACCAAAAATCCGCTTCTCAAAGTCGACCTCCTCGATTCGGGATCCCAGTGCTTCGCTATCAACCTCCTCGGTGGGGTTCTCTCCGTTCGGCTATTCGATATCAAACCTCAATGCAGACTCTTCGATCTGGAGCCTCGAAGCAGACTGTTCGTCTGCCCAAAAAAGATCCCGATTCAGGTCTCCGATCTGTATCTGCAAAGCGGGAAATTTCCCATTCAATCTGCTAACAGAATTTTCCACAGTATCTATTAGCAGCATAACATCTTCCTTTTCATCTCACAAGGTGAATTTCCCAATGGACCTGGAAGGAGAATCTTGGTCATGATCATTATTATCACCATCTGTATCTGTGGTGGTGATTGAAATTCGGTTCGACGGCTGTCGATTGTGTGCCGCCTTTATTTGCAGAACAGGCCCACGGATATCGTGCAATTGAATGGATTTACGATCCATGGGTTTTGTTTAACTTCTTTCAGTTAAAACTAACAATCCATTAGGTCTTTCTAATGGGTGTGAAATACAAAAAAGGAACCGTGGGATTGGAGTAGTTCCTTTTGTTGGTTTTACTCTCATAAATATTCCCGAATTATCTCGTTGAGATATCTATGGTTGCCTAGAATTTGGCAACGGATAAGCGATATGCTTTATTGTATGGGGTTGCCGCTGCCTTTGTTTGCACGACGGATTTGGGGGTCTTTATGGTAGACTACCCACACGTGCATCCGTTGGTCGGCTAATTTACCGACGATAGTGATTCCTTGTAACATCGTGTAGATGTTCAGGATTTCCGATTGTGCAGAGCTGGAGTGCGGCGCATTTCAGTCTTTGGGCATAGGATGAATGAATGTTTTACCTTTGTTTCATGTATGCTATATTCCACTTGTTGAGCTTGACATTGAAAGCTTTGGGACGTTCAATTCCTTGCTTTTTAGTGTCGGGCTCAACGTTGGCTAAATGTTTCAGGCCCCTAGCAGGACTTAGTGGCACGCGTGTAATGCTTTCCGGTAAGTATGTTCCTTGAAGGGTAGGAACCTTACCTGTGGTGAATTGTGCGTTCATAGAACGCTACAAGGGGATCGATTTGTATGTTTATTTTAGGCATTGGATAGTGGACAGGAATGCTGGCATTATAGAGATAAGCTATAGCGAAGATCGCATAAGGAAGACATAGGTTTCTGTGTCTTAAATAAACAGAAATGCTATTTCGAGGGTCATAAATCCCTGATGAGCTGCGCCTGAGAACGAAATTGCTTTTTGCCTTAAGATAAACAAAAAACCTATTTCAAGGGTCACGATGATATGCACATCGTGTTTACTCGGGCGTTCATGATAATGCCGTTGTAGGCTATACATGGTTAGGTGACGATAGGTCAGCCAAAAATTTGGGTCTTGTTTACAGAACGATGCTGGTACATGAGTGGTGAGGAATTAGCCTTGCAGATGTGCAAGCGTATATCTCGCCCAGGATGGCCATGGACCAGCGGTCGGTTAATAGAGTAAACAAAGTGATGCTACTCTGTGTTTGTTTGTTTAACCGGCCGGAGCGTCGTTAGGCATGATCTAGAGTATGATTGTCTAACGTCAATCATACTAGTGCCCGAATCCCATGATCGGTAGATAACCGATAAAGGAAATTGATCGCAAGTGTTGCGAGCCTTGGAATTGGGGCAATAAATGGTTATGAACCGTAGCAAAGCCATCGGCTATAGCTGTGTCAACAATTGCGCTGGCCAGCGAGTGTTTATCTATTATAATTGCTGACGAGCCGAGCCGATGGAGATATGGTATGGTTCATATAATATGAAACGAAAAAATTCAATGTGATGTATGCCTTGATGAGGTTTAACTTTCAGGTGAAAGTTATTTGAAAGACAGCTTAAGCTGCTCGAATGCAGGTAAGAATCCGCTTTTAGGTCATATTATTGGGTCTAATGATGCGTGCAGCATTTTAGATGCTAATGCGATTGCATTAGAGAAATTATTAGCTTGGGTGCAAGCTATGGGGGGTTTTCAGGAAAGCGCACGGTGGGGTTCGGCGGGGCCGGCACAGTACCCCCCCCCCCACCCGTGCCCCCCCCCCCCCCGGGTGACGTTAGTCACGAATAAAGGAGGCATGGCCGAGGCGATGTTCGAATGGGTGGTGCGGTGCTGGGAGGAGGGCTGAACGCTTGGAGAACAAGGTGGCCCTGCGTACTGTTTCGATGACTGAACTGATTTAGACATTTGCACTATCTGTGTGGTAGTTCAGTTTTCATTTGTCACTTTCTGGTCATGACAGAACTTCGCGTATTGAAGATGTCTATTACAATCATCCGTTGCCTGGTTAAAGTGTGGGGAGGAGAAGTATGCTGCACCGGCGCACGGCGCTGATTCCATTCTTTCCCATCATACACCGATAGTTCCGCCGAATACAATACTGAGCAACGCCGCAAAATGTTCACCAGGAACGGAGTATGAAACACACAGGATGTAATTGGGTCTTTAATTTTTAATTTAATTTACGTATCAGCTCCAACACATAGTTCGCCGGAAATATCCAAAAATAAAAGTACTGACTAGAAGTTGTTTTCTAATTTTATTTTAAATCGGAACAGAAGACATACTTAACAACGTAGTTTTACGGTTCGTATAATTCTTTCTTAAGTTTAACAAATTCGTGGTAGCAAACTGGCGAGGCAATTTTACTTGTACAAACAAATACATTTTTGAAGTTGTAGGATGCGACTCTCGACTTTTGAGTATATGAACGCGACCCTCGACTTTGAAATATCTGCATCCCCGTGCACACCGGGGAGCGGGAGTGAACCGACCGTCGCGAACGGTGGTTGTAATAGGACTCAATGATATTCAATCGTTTGGGGTGAAGATCGTTGGTAGCACACATGTATGTGTGTACACGGGTTCTTTCATGGGACACGCCATGAGAACGAATCTAAACAAAGAAAGGGAAAATGTGCATCCATGAGAAGTGAATTCGGCTAAGCAAACAAGCCGAATCTGATTGGGTGCTAATTGGGCTTGTGTTTGCTTATACTGCTGCTGATGAGAAGCAGATCCCGAAATATGAAAAGACAAAGGGAACGTTTGGGTCTTTGTCTGAGATGTGCATTGCGGCTAAATAAATAGGCGGCAATGCAATGTGGAAATGTGCTAATGGGTTTTAGCTACATTACCGTGAACTTGTGTTTATTGCATCGCTGCCAAGGGTAAATATACTATACCTATACACATTTGCTTATGCCGTAAGGTTTAATTGGTGTCAAGAGACGCGAGATGCGTATATTTGTTTTGGTTTCTTGGGTGTAGGTCGCCAGCCATTGTGTATCTATGGTGATTTATGATACACCTGGTGAGGACGGGAAATAGGCGACGCAATGTGTATGGTCCCCGTTATGATGGTTACATTGTATGCAAAACAAATCATCTTGTTTTCGGGAATTCGTCTAGGGGGATTTGCTTGGCACTGAAGGTGCCGAATTGGTTTGAGATTCTTGATAAGTTTGGGGGAACCGCCACAAAAGTAATAACGTGTCCCTGTTCTAATTCTATCAAATAGCTTCGCTGTATTTACTGCCTAAGTGACTGCACTGATTCAGATGTTTGTATTACTTGTGTGGTAGTTCAGACGGTGAAGTAGTACCAAGGAGCGTTGTGGTGTCAATATTTTCAGTAAATTGATTTATTTTATCAACTGCATCGATCACTCAACTTATCTCGAATTTTATATATATTTATGACATAGTTCAGTATCTGTTTCTCATTTTCTGGTCGTCAGAGAACTTTGTGCATTGAAGATTCGCATTGCAGTCATTCTTTGTCCTCCTGAAGTAATTCTGTTTTCCCATATAGTCCTATTTCCATCAAATTGGTGCGGTTGTTCTAGTAGGCCGATGACTGTATTGGCTGAGACGTCTCCATTATCTATGCGGAAGTTCGGTGTTCGTTTCTCCATTTCTGGTCATGAGATAACTTGGGGTGTCCGTAGAAGACCAGTAAGTTAGAATCTAATATAAATAAGCTAGAATTTAGTCATTTTTAGTCTAGCTAGTAAGATATATATAAGAAAAAGATCTAAATAAAAATGTACGTAAAATGAAATGAGAGAACTTTGGGCATTGAAGATTCCCATAGCAATCAGTCTTTGTCCTGTTAGCGTAATCCTGTTTCCCCGTATTGTTCCATCTCGATCACATTGATTCGCTTATTCTGCTGGGAGGATGACTGAGTTTACTGTACAGGATTCGTTTTTCACTTTCTGGTCATAAAGAATTTTGCACATTACAACCATTGCTTGCCCTCTTGAACTGCCTTCGATTCTCCATATTGTTACGCTTCCACCAAATCGCTTGATTTACATCGTTGCTGACTGAACCAACTTGTCTTTCACGTTCTGGTTATAAAAGACAATTGTACAATAAGAGTGTGCATTTCGATCAATAACTGCGCCTTTGGATTGGATTCGATTGTTGTCTTGATTTCCTCTCGATTACTCCATTTCCAAAGTTACAAGATTGTATCCTATGGTAAGGACAATGGTGTTTCATCTTGTATCAGATAAAATGAATAAAAATAATCTTTAAGATGCCAGGAAGGTCTGTGTGGCCGTTCCAGGTGATTTTCTAATTCAAGATATGCACTTCATTTCTGAGCCATCTTTTAGGAGATACAAAAATGGTTTGATTGGCGCGAGGATTAATAAATTTCCACTGTGCAACTATACTCGTAGGACATGACCTATTGATGAAACGTGACCTGTACAACAACACTCATAACATACCACATTATTAAGGGGACATTTGCAGTCATGAGGGCAAAACGAATTTTTGTTTTCCAATTTTTCTTTTAAAAAAATGGTTGAACCCATTACTTAAAAATTGCACAAGGTTCTTCATCACTTGAAGGATAAGTGGTTATTTTTTTATATAAAAATATTAATAATTTTAAAAGCGTGGAAGGAGAGTGCACACTACAGGGAACGATGGCGGAGTCGAGTCGGTGAGGTCATGAACTTCCGGGTTCCTACAGGCCAATAAATAGTAATAAATAGTAGTTCCTTGAGTCCTAAAAAAATGTTTTTCCTGGAGGGATTAACTCGCGACAAGATCATCTGAAATCAAAAACCAAAAGAGGTTTCGTTAGTAGTTTAGTCAATCTCGGGTATGGACGCAGGATGTTGAAAAACAAATACGTTTTGGATTTTTTACAGATTTTAAATTCAAAATCATGGTTTTCGTTAAAAAAAATTGGTTCGTTAAACAGTTTCTAATCATTAAAAAAAAAGCTTCATCCGTGCCCGAGTAAATGTTATCTAACAGAAGTATGTAAAACTGTAAAAAGATCGGTTCATTATTTTTTGACATATTATGTCCACCTCAATCGCCGAGTTGGTAAGGAAGTTGTGTCTTGCGTTTGATTGTACATACGTGGGTTCAACTGATGACTCTTGCTATTGTGCAGTTCGGCACAATTACTGAGAGGTAGGTAGTGTCCCAAAGCCCAGCCGGCCGCCGAAATACTTCCCCATTAAGCTATAGGCTTCGAGTAATGGTTGTGAAAAATCCTTGACCATCTTTCGGAGCTTGGTTGATCAACGTGAGAAAAAAATAGCACCTCAGGGAGGTGACTCAGCCCTATAGGTTTGCCTTTCCTGGGCGAAGTAAAATAAATTAAAAAAAAAACGGCTTTGAATGTGTTATTTTGAGATAAATGCGTTTAAAGTTTTCAATAAGGATAGGAGCTGACCGAAGGGATGGGGCCTAAAAATGTTCCATTTCATTCAATTTTCCTCGAATCGACTCTAAATTTTGAGAGAAAACTATTGAGATAGACCCCGACAAGGGGACCGTCTGGCCTGCCTCCTCTTTAACTTGTGCTATTAATTCAATTAAAATGTAGTTGTATGGAAGGCAATTGCGTGGCATACTTTGTCTGCGATGAAGGGATGACGTGGACCAGGACGTCCAGAGACCGGGAGTGCCTAACTGGATGACATCGGCTCGAAATCGGGACCGGTGGAGAGACTTGTCAAATAAGGCGAGAACCGGATCCCGGTTGTAGTCCCGGTGCTGATGATGGCTTTCGAGATGTTGTATCTTCATAATAAAAAAAAATATATATATATACGAGTATATACATATATATATATATTAAGAAAAAAAATTAATAACAATCGTTTCTTTGAAAATTATGAGTGTAAAATTATATCATCATCATCATCATCGGCACTACAACCGGGAACCAGTCTTGGCCTTATTTAGCAAGTCCTGAGGCTTTCTAAATTTTTCATAATGATTTATTTTTTCCGGGCAAGGTCATTAGTATTGCGCCGTTAATAATAATACTGCATAGATATTGTGATTGAAGTTGAAAACACTTTTTTTTTTATTAATTTGATTAATCTATAATAGCACCAAAATATGCTTTTGTCAGTACCCACGTTGCCAATTTCATTATTGCTCAGTGCCGTGTAATTTCTTCTTAACCACGACGGAAAATGTAAATTTTGGCCTGTGAGCTTAAAATTACGACTATTTATCTTTAATTACAACACGAAATTTTTCCCGACGGTGTGATGATAAATAAGTCACATATGACTCAGTAAATTCTTCCTTGACATCAAAGCCTGCGGTAGTTTTGCTTTTTTTTTTCATTTCGACCAATTAAGAACTTGAATAATTTTTCGTAGATTTGAATGAGTTCTCGCTGGCTTTAATTTGTACTGCACCCAATGCGCCTAACTTTTAAGTCAGCCATAATACATCTCTACGCCTTTGCGTGATCAACTGCTACTAATTTTGCAAGCTCATCCAGCGTCTGATATTGTATACCGCCATCTATTGGAAACCTAAGAACTTATTCAAATGAAAGAGAATTTATTTAAGGCACAAGCATGTGCAAGCAATTCGACCTGTAATTCATTGATGTAGACCATCGTGATGACAGATGTGAGGGCTGGTGTATCGTTTTAAAAAAACAAAACTTTTTTTCCGCAAATTCGGCTGCTGAGTACATAATTGGTTGTTTTACGTTCCTGAAGATCATCATCATCATCGGCACTACAACCGGGAACCGGTCTTGACCTTATTTAGCAAGTCCTGAGACTTGTTAAATTTTCCATAATGATTTGTTTTTTCCGGGCAAGGTCATTAGTCTTGCGCCAGAGACTCCCCGACGGGGAATCGAACCCCGGTCTCCCGCGTGACAGGCGGGTATACTAACCACTATACTATCGAGGAGCTAATTCCTGAAGATAATCATTCCAAAAACCGACACCATTACCTTGCTTGCAGACGATGTTATTTTGGAGCCCCCCACTCCTTGTCTTGACTGTGTCTTAGTCTCGTGACGGGCCCATGTTTCATTCGCGCCGATATATTGGTGTAATCTCCAAACAATCGTCTGAAATGCATACTTCGATGACACACGTGATACGAGGGCTGCCTTTTATATTTCGGGATTAGCGAACAAAAACAAATATTGATCATCGAAAATCACTTTATTGTTTTTCAAAATATTCCCCATGAAGATCTATACACTTTTGCATGCGTTTGAATTGTCGAAGCACTTTTGCCACTCTGATTGAAGTATCTCCAACACATGCATTCTGAATGCAGCAACCGCTTCTTCAGGTGTCGAAAAACGTTGACCTCTCAGTTTGTTTTTTACGTACGGGAATAAAAAGAAGTCATTCGGTGCCAAGTCAGGACTATACGGCGGATGACCCATTAAATCGATGTTTTGGCTGCTCAAAAATGCAGTTGTCGCAGCCGATGTGTGAGAGCTAGCATTGTCGTGGTGAAGAGTGATCCGTCTTCGGCGGTTGGTTTTCCTGATTTCTTGGAAGACAACTGGCAAACAAATGGTTGTGTACCACTCAGAATTGACTGTTCTAAGTTGTTCTAGTGGTACGGTTGCGACATGTCCAGTTTTTCCGAAAAAACAGGCGACCATTTGCTTGGAAGTGCTTCGTGCGCGAACAACTTTTGTTGGATTTGGTCATCTTGAAACACCCAGACAGTCGACTGCTGTTTACTTTCGGGCTCATACGCGTAAATCCACGGTTCATCACCTGCCACGATGTCATAGACGTGTTTCGAAGCACCACGACCGTATTTTTTGAGCATTTCTTTCGACCAATTGAAACGAGCCTTTTTTTGGGCGATTGACAAATTTTTCGACAGTCAAATGTTTATGCAATAATGTATGCTTGTCCCACTAACGCCTAAGGTTGTGTCAATCTCACGATAGGTCACATGACGATCTTCCAATATCAGTTCGCGCACAGCATCAATGGTTTTCGGAACAACAACTGATTTTGGACGACCTTCACGAAATTCATCTTGGAGTGAACTACGACCACGATTGAATTCACCATACCATCGATAAACACTGGTCCTTGATGCACTGTTGCTGAGTTAATCCACGCCGAAAGTTGTAAAAAATAATCGCACGAAAATGTTGACGATTTAATTCCATTTTTGGGCCGAGATGAATCTTTTCAGTTACTGTAAACAACACAAATAGCGCTCGTATGTCAAAACGTTCTGAGTGCGTATAACCTCAAAAATGTCCAACTTAACGACAGAGCTGTCAATTGCCGGATTGCAACGCTAGGGTTGCCAAATCCCGAAACATAAGAGGCAACCCTCGTAATGATCACTGTTTCGTCACACCAAATTCTCTACAGAACCTAGTTATATCTCGAAACCCTAAGAAGTCACCCGGTATCGACAACATGTTGTATCACTCATTGCAAAGGCTTTCTGCTTTATTCTTTATAAAATCCCCCATTCAGTTCAACCATGCCTACAATATGGGGTACATTCCCCAAGCTTGGAAGCGTGCTATTATTTGTCCAATAGCAAAAATTGGGAAAGCAACGTATCGCCCCTCAAGCGCTCGTCTTATCTGGCTCTTCACTTGCGTCAGCAAAATACGAGGGTGGGCTGAAGACTTTCCGACCTAACAAAGATACAAGATTTTTTTTTTTTAAATTTATTTTTATTTTTCTACATAGTATCCTTGTAACTCTACACACTTCTCCCAGCGATGCTCCCATCTCTCTAACCCGTCCAAACAGTACTCGGCGTTTTTCTCTGCAAAATAACTGTTCAGGAAGGTGATTGCCTCCTCATCTGACAAAAATCTCTGTCCACCGAGCGCAATTTTTAGGTTAGGGAACAAAGAGAAGTCGCTGGGGGTTAGATCTGGTGGGTAAGGCGGATGGGCAACCAATTCAAACTGTAATTCGTGGATTTTCGCCCTGACAACCGCTCAGGTATGAGACGGCGCGTTTTTTTGGTGAAACAGGATTTTATTTTTCTGCAAATGTGACCGTTTTTCCGCAATATCTGCCTTCAGTTGGTTAAGTAGTGATGCGTAGTATGCTCCTGTAATGGTTTTGCCTTTTTGAAGATAATCGATTAAGATAAATGACTATCCCAAAAACAGTCGCCATTACTTTCCCAGCCGAAAAAAAACTGTTTTTCCTTTCTTTGGAGCTGATTCCCCTATTGCTGTCCACTGTTTTGACTATATTTTTGTTTCGGGCGTATAATGGTGCATCCAGGTTTCATCGACAGTAATTATTCGGCCCAAAACTCGGATTTATTGCGACTAAACTGCGCCAACAGAGCGTTGAAAATGTTCATTCGAACACGTTTTCGGTCTAAAGTAAGCAAACGCGACACCCAACGCGTGGACAGCTTTCTCATGCCAAAATCTTGATTTAATATGTGACAAACACGTTCTTTGGACATTTTCATAGACTCTTCTACCTCTCTCACTTGAATTCGGCGGTCGTCTAGCACCATTTGGTGAACTTTAGAGATGTTATCGTCAGTTTTGCAGTTTTTGGACGTCCCGAATGTTCATCGTCTCCCAGGCTCTCACGGCCACGTTTAAATTCAGGTGGCCAAAATTTCAGTATGGTAAATGATGGTGCAGAGTCCCCATACACAGAGTCCAGCTCATTTTTGATTTGTGTAAGCCTATTACCTTTCAAAAATAAAAATTTTGTGACAATCGATACTCAATCTTGTAGATTTGCACAAAAGCATTCACATCAACTCACTCAAACGACTGTCAACTAAAACTACGCATCCAAAATGGCTGAAATTTTGGCGAGTAACTGTTAAAAGATGCACAACTACAATTGCTGGCTTTTATTGACCATTGCTGCTATCTTCACGTTGAGGTCGGAAACTTTTCAGCCCTCCCATGTAAGTCGGTACACAGTACGCTTTCTATCAACTCCTGTCTGGCCACCTTAAATATGTTGGCTGGTCTAGAAATTTTATTCGTCTCAAATTGGAATCCTTAGCTCAGTTTAGTTGACTTTGGAGTTTGGTTGTGATTTGGAATTATCCCTTCAGGATAATGACAAAACCGTCTTTGTCTAGAATTTTGTTGTCAGGAATTTTGTGGGTTGTTTAACAATTTGCCGAAATGGTTCTTCCATGTTCTTAGGACTAACTGTGAATATAATACACCATTTCTCGCTCGCTTTTTTTCCACTACTTTTCTTTTAACTCTTAAACTTAGCATTACATAAAACGCAAAGTAATGTCCAAAAAGGCACACAAACTCAGAGAGAGTGAGTGTTATGGAACACTTGGCCTTCACCCAGAGATTTTATAGATTGATATTCACCCAATAATTTATGTATTTTTAGCGGGCTGAAAAGTATCTTCGATCATGTTTTCATGCACCTGTTTCTTCTCTTTCGCCATGCGAAAGTGAAACTTTTCTCAAGAATTCTTCATGTGGTTAATTCGAATTTCATCAGATATCTTATGTCGTACATTCCTGTGTTTTTATTCGACAAGCGGAATTACTGTTTGCCCACGAGCCTGCGTTGTTAATCGTTTTATGCCACTTTTCAGGTATTTTGCGGGTACCATAAAACTTGTATTTGTACTGACTTATATTGGCAAATTTCTCTCATACTCGTTATCTCCCCCGAACGCGAACGAGATGTGAGCGCCACACTCGTGTCTAATGTTACTTATGCAAACATTGGTATTATTATGATGATTAGGTTTCTTCCTTTCTTTTTCTGACTAGTGACCCACTTTTGCTAATTGTGTTGTTTCGCTGATCGATCCTCAGAAAACCTGACTTGTGGTCAGCTATTTGTTAATGCTATTAGGTTGTTTGGCTTGTCGGGCGGGCGCACATATTTATAATGCAATCGATGTCGATGTGAAGGTAATAAATTGATTTTAATGAAAAACCACAATGTCGGATAAGCTTGAATACCCAAGAAGAGTGACCAATGTACTTCAGTGTGAAAGTGCTTTGTCTTATCAAACTTCAAAATTCGTGCGTTGGGTATATTACAGCATATTATGGAAATTTGAGCTGATTGTAGGATTCAAATTTTAATTGTTTTACGACGTTTAAAAAGCCTTATCTCCGCAGTTTACCATTGGTTGATAGGTTTGGGGGTGTTGGGGCCAATGTTACGATTGTCGTAACATATTACACACATATCCACACTATTATAAATGCAACTATACACGCTTTCTTGTTTGAAAATTGTTATTATAACACAGAATTGTTATATTTATAATAATAGACAGAAACGGACAATTTAGTTAGTATTTCAACATAACGATCCAACTAAACTAAGTATCACAAACACAACTACGAGCACAATCTAGCAACTTTATCATCACGTGCGAGCTATTGTCTAAGACCCAATGTGAACGTTTTGGCAAATTTGTCGATTCTCACTCGAAATTTAAAGTCTTTTGTATGTGATAAATGTTGCGGATTCGAAAATGCAGTGGAGAATTCTGGTACATTCGCATTTGCCAGCGGTCAGTTACCAGCTGATAACGCGTCGGTGACAGAAAAAAAAATATTTAAGTGTCACGATTGAAATTCTCAACGGTGTTTTCAATCACACAATTCGTTACCAGCGCTACCTCAATTCGTTACTAGCGCTACCTCAATTCGATACCAACTCTACTTCAATTCGACCAGTTCTACTCAATTCGTTACCCGCTCTACCTCAGTTTGGCAGCTTATCTTTGAAGTGTGTTACGCAGTAACTCCCCCGCCACCCTACTCCCTCTGCGAAACAACAATTAGGCCGAATTTCGTTTAGTCTTATAATTCACAGTCAATCAGAGCAGGGCACTCTTGATAAGCAGGTACATGTGAAAATAAAAATACAGTTTGTGATTAATTGTCAGCTCAAAGTAATAATTAGTTCTAAGATGAATTAATAAAGTGAATATTTTTGAATTAGTAAAGTGAATATTTTTATACCACAATATCAAACATAAACATTCATATTTTCACACTTCACACATAAAATTAAAACAAAACAGTAAAACATAAAACATAGATTTGAATGGGCGCCTACAGATCCCCAGTTATGTTACCGGCGGTGAATATCACAGCTTTCCCATTCTGTAACGGAACGAGTTCTGATGCAGTGATGTTCGCGCCGTCGGCAGATGAACCCCAAAGGATTGCCTCGTGGAGCGCATATAAACCGATTTGCGCGAAACAACACCACAAATCTCCGGAGACCAGTACCCGTAATAATATCTGTAAAACAGACAGAGGTCAGCTACGCGCCTTCGATGTGATACCGATTGTAGTCCGCCGTCAGCGCCGTGTCCCCGATCAGGCGGATCGCTCGTCTCTGTATGCTCTCAACTAGGTTGAGGGTATGCTTGGGAGTGGAGCTCCAAACATGAGAGCAATATTCAACCGCCGGTCTAATTTGGTATTTATACAGAAAAAGAAGTTGGGCCAGAGTAAAATATTTCTTCGCTCTGAAAAGGTAACTTCGTTTTCCAGAGGCGGACCTGGCGATGTTCGACACGTGGTTATGCCATGATATACTGCCACAGACCGTGACACTGAGCAATTTCGAGCGTTCTCCAGATTCGACGGCCTGGTCATCAGCTGTGGAACCGATGATCCACCTTTCTTTGTGAATGTTGTATATTGTGTGTTCCTTGCATTGAAGTCGACGAGATTGGCCTTTCCCACTGCAGGACCTTATCCGGATCGCGATTCAGAGAGTCAATTTGGCTACAACTCAGCTGATGTGACGTTGATGCAATCAACAAAGAGGAAACAACCACAAAACTGAACATTTTGTTATCCGTTGACCCTAACAAATCATTCAAGCAAAAACGAGGTTGGAGCCAAAATAGTATTTTGAAGAACCCCGGAATTATAAGGATATAGATCCAGAGACTCGCCGTCCACAACAACCCGGATCGATCGATTCCCGAGGCAGCTCTTTGTCCAGTGGAAAAGCTACTAGGAGAGTCCGTATGAACGAAGTTTCTTCAGCAATGCCCCGTGCCAAACGCGATCAAAAGCGTTGGAGATATCCAACGCGACCACCTTTCGACTCACCTTGCCCCTCAATCGCAAATGTCCATATATCGGTTATAAGGATCAAAAGATCTCCAGTGGACCTCCTGCCACGGAATCCATATTGACGAAAATTCAGAAGTCCGTTGCACTCCAAATACTTAATTAACTCGGTATTGATGACCCTTTTCATCACCTTAGACAACACAGACTGTGATGATATCGGCGGGTAATTTTGTGGGAGACATTTTTTCCTCTTCTTTGGGATTGGCTAAACCAGAGCGATTTTTCATCATCATCGTCCGCACTTCAACCGGGATCCGGTCTTGGCCTCATTTAGCAAGTCCTGTGGCTCGTTAAAATGTTCATAATGATTTGTTTTTTCCGGGCAAGGTCATTAGCGATTTTTCAGTAGGTGGGAAATGTCCTCCGTGCATAAGATAAACGGAAGAGCCTGCAAAGAACCGGCGACAGTTCTGGGCCACAGCTCTTAAGGTCTATTGCTGGTATTCCGTCCGGGCCGGTTGCCTTCTTACAGTCCAGTCCACGTAGAATGCATTGAATAGTACGCGGGTGGAACCTCACATCCCGTATCGAGGACCGTACCGCCGCGATCACAGGTGGTTCCAAAAGACCGGCATCCAGGTTTGAATTCGCAAAAAATAAATTCGCAAACACATTAACTTCATCCTTTGAATTTATGACTAACGTCCCGCTGCCAGTCACTAACGGAGGAAAAGAGGAGGAGGCGAAATTATTGCTAACAGCCCAGTTGGGCACTCAAGGAGTTTATTGGTCCCTGTCGTTGTAACCTTCTTCGCGGTATCAATCACCTGCATGCACGCGTTTCTGATTCTAATAAAATTCGTTCTGTTAACCTCGGTGGGATTGAAGCACCATTGTTTAAGAGCTCTACTTTTGGCCGATGTAATCTTTTCGCATTTCTTATTAAACCAGGGTTTATCAGACGAATTTCGTTCGATGGACTGCGGAATGTAGATCTCCATCCCGAGAAGATTAATCTCTGTGACCGACTCCACGCATGCATTATCATCGGAGTCTCCGAAGCACACCTCGACCATGGAAAAGATAAGAAGAAATCACGCAAATCGTCCCAGTTAGCAGCCCCATACCTCCATACATGGCGAAGCTGCCTAGGCCGGTTATTCGCTGGAAATGCAAAAGGTTGCGCGACCGATACCAAGCAGTGATCTGACTTTCCCAGTAGCGCAGCGACCTCCATGGTATAAATGCTGGGCTCGGATGAGAAAAACAGATCCAGGATGTTCACATAATCACCTCGGGTATCCGGCACTCGGATAGGTTCCTCCACAAGATGAGCCAAATTGCGGCTAACAGCGAACATCTGGGCTACACTCCGAGCCTCGTCGGTTCTGTTAGAATGTACCAATAAGCCTGTGTACATTAAAATCGCCTAAGACGACAATTTCAGAAGGCTGCTGGTTGATCTGTATCCAGTCGACGGTATGTGAAAGATGTTCGAAAAATGTCGCTGGTCGATCGTCATTCGGGGAGCGATAAAGACAACAAGGAAACTAGAAATAGACAACAAAGAAATTAGTAAAGCGAACAAAGAAGTTTAATGGAATTCCTCAGAACGACCTTCGTGATGTCCAAGTTCTTGTATTCCAATGCCTCCATCCTCTGGCAATCTAGGTTGGACCGCGTGAAGACGCAGACTCCACCCTTAAAACGGAATCTCGAATTTAAGTCGTATCCTTAGCAACGAAGATATGTCGAATCATTTGACGAATCGACCTCGGTTTCAGTCAGGGCAAGGATATTAGGTTTCGGTGTTTACAAATATTGGAGGACGGCGTTTACTTTCGTATTGGTGACCCCGATGTTACAACATGTAATTATCAGTCGGGCGCCCACAGAGCTTGGCGAACGAGCCCGATCACGCGATGACGAATTTCTTAAAGTTCGGTTATTTCTCAGAATATTTGCGTGATGTTCGCCTTGACATAGTCCCTCTCCTCCCGGAGGTCCGAATGGGAAACTAGTTTCCCTCCGGAATACTTTATCTCAGAAGGTACCATCGTGACTTATCTTCGTTTCAGTTCGGGTCATCAACCATACATCCGAAACAGAGCCGAAGGTTTATCACGACGATATTGCGGAATGTACAGCGTGAAGGTCTGGTATCTTACCTTGGGACCGACTACCACTTAAACTAACCTTTTCTCGAACTGGTCACTAACCTTTTCTCGACCATTTCACGGACTCTATAGCTTGATGGAGTGGTATTTCATCGGGCGACAGGGCGTTGGGACCCCACCTACCACTCGGCCTTTACTCGCCTCTTACGACAAGTCGGCCTAGCTGTGAGTATATTCTAACGCTCTATTCACAGGGCGAAATTTTAATTAATATAAACGTGATAAACGCAGTGAAACAAAGTAAAAAACACAAGTTCACTCTAAATGTGTTTCTTCCGACTTATTTTTAATGTTCACTTATAAAAGCCTACAGGTAATTAATAACTACACTGAAGGTCGAAAGTACATAAAACGTTGATTTATTACAAACGTGATAAACGCAATGAAACGAAGTAAAAAACACAAGTTCTTTCTAAATATGTTTCCCCCGATTTGCTTTTAACGTTTACTTACAAAAGCCTACAGTTAATTAATGCCTACACTGAAAGTCTAAAGTACATACTGCTTTGAATTGTTATAAATTCTTTTTCGGTTCGTTTTCAAAATAATGTAACAACATAATCGAAATATTCCAACTTCATTTTATCTCAATCATTAAAAAAAATCGTTAAATCCCATAAATTGAAAAGTGAATTTTTAATGTGTAAAAAAGAACCACGGAAAATCGCGAAGGTTACTGTTCAATAAAATACTCGGAACATCAACATTACGTTAAGTTGAAGAAGCGCCCCTTATCGAAGTCGCATCGTGTGGTTACACATCTTAGGGCTAAACAGCGGCACGTAACCCCCACGTCGAGTCAAACCCGGGGGCGCAACAGTGAGTACCCATCGTTGTTTTTTAATTTTATTTTGTCGGCACCCAAATTTACTGTGCAACAGGTGGACGCAGCTATCTTGGATGATGGACGCAGCTTATCTTTGACGGTGGACGCAGGTTTTCAATCCAACTATAGACATTTTGTATATGTTACCATAAAGTAAATTACACATTACTCGAAACATTATTACATCTGGTTGTTTAGTCGCCGCATCTCTAACACTAACAGTTTTATATCTAAACGATTATGCTTCAACCCCAATAACATTCTTGTTCTTTCAATGCAAAACTGACACAAACGTTGAATCCGTTGAACCATTTGAAATCCGCGATGGATTAACACAGCGGGATTGTCTTTCACCATGTGTCCTCGAGTATCTAATTAGATAGTGCGGGGTCAGCAAACTGCTAAAATCGAAATTGCCGTCACGCAATATAAAGCAACTAAGCAACTAAGTAATTGACGATTTCGCACATAGATGTCTTTGGACATATTTTTCAATGGCTTCTGTCAATGACATCTTTTTTTCCTTTGACAGTTGTTAGCTGTCAGTCTTACTCTGTTTTAAAAGCAAATTGCGCGTGTTTTTGTGAAAAGGTATTAGTTTGGAATCAGTTTTAATATGGAGTGTAAAACGAGCACTTTCGTCTATTTTACTTTTTTATCTCCGTAAAGGAAAAAACGCAGCGCAAGTTGCTAAAAACGTACGTGATGTGTATGGTGAAGAAGCCTTAAAAGAAAGACAGTGCCGGGACTGGTTTGACAAATTTCATTCTGGAGATTTTTCACTGAAAGATGAACAGTGATCAGGTCGACCAGGTGAGCTTGATGATGATCAAATTAAAGACATAATTGAGCCGGAGCGTCATGTTACTGTACGTAGGTAGCAAAAAAGTTAAATGTGTCACATACAGCGATTGAGAAAAATTGAAAACGTAAGAAACTTGTTAAAAGCTTGATGTTCGGGTTCCACATGATTTGAAAGAAATTCATTTAACAAAGCGCATCAACGCTTGCGATTTGCATCTTAGACCATGAGTTTGACCCTTTTTTGAAACGAATTATCACTGGCGATGAAAAATGTGTTGTTTATAGCAACGTCGATCGAAAACGATCTTGACCAAGGCTGGATGTCTTGATGTATCAGCACAATCCGCCCTTAAAGCTGAAATCCACCAGAAGAAGATTTTGCTCTCAATTTAGTGGGATTGGAAAGGTGGGGTGGTGGTGTTGAGTTGCTTCCAAGGAATCAAAGGAACAATTCGGATGTGTACTGTCAACAACTGAACAGATTAAATACAGCGATCAACACAAAACGGCCAGAGTTGGTCCATCGAAAAGGTGTCATTTTTCACCAGGACACCACTAGGCTGCATATATCTTTGGTCATTCGCCAAAAATTATTGGAGCTTCGTTTGGAATTGATGTTACATCCACCATATAGTCCTGACCTTGCTCCATCAGATTACCATTTATTTCGATCTTTGCAAAACTCTTCGGATGGTAGAACTTTCAATGATTTTGACGCTGTGGAAGCATAGTTGATTCCGTTTTTTGCCGATAAGGATCAGAAGTTCTACGAACGTGGAATTATTCATCATCATCATCGGCACTACAACAAGGAACCGGTCTTGGCCTTATTTAGCAAGTCCTGGGGCTTGTTAAATTTTCTATAATGATTTATTTTTTCTGGGCAAGGTCATTAGTCTTGCGCCAGGGGCTCCCCGACGGGGAATCGAACCCCGGTCTCCCGGGTGACAGGCGGGTATACTAACCACTATACTATCGTGGAATTATTAAGTTGCCAAAAAGTCATCGAACAAAATGGAAAATACATCGTTGATTAAGCTGATTCGTTGTATTTAAAAAATGTGTTTTATTTATCTGAAAAAATCAGCTATTACTTAGTTGCCAACCTTATAGAACCATAATCATTTCGATTGTTCTACACGGGTGCGTGACATAGGCGTTTACAAATCGAGAAGAGAACAAATTCCGCGTATTCGTGAATAAAGTTTTAAGGAGTATATTCGGATATGGTGAAGGCAGGACAATGGAGAAAACTCCGCAATCGCGAACTGGAAGAGCTATACGCCAAACCTAGAATAATAAAATCGCGAAGATTAAGATTACTGGGCACTTAGAGAGAATGGGCAACGAGAGAACTGTAAAGTAGAATACTTGACAAAAGACCAACGGAAAAGAGACCGGTGGGAAGACCGCGATGGAGATGGGAGGACAATATAAGCCGCGACTTTGAGTAGATCGGGTTAGAAGGCGAAGCATGAAAAGAGAATACACAGGACAGGGGACGATGGTGCAGCCGAGTCAGTGAGGTCAATAACTTTCGGGTTCCTTCAGACCAATAAAAAAAAATTATAATTAATAATAATTAATTGAAATCTTCAAGTAAATATTTATTGATATTAAAGTGGCAGTTCCGCCAAAACCCACGGTTCGCTTTCCTAAAAAACACCCATAACTCTATCCAATCATATAATTTCGCTAATGCAATCGCATTAGCACCTTACATGCTTTACGCATCTAAGATTATCTAAGGTATAATCTAAAAAATCCCTGTAAAAGAAAACTTACCTTCATGCATCTCTTCGCATATAATTTCCTGTAAGATTTCTTTTCTACCTTTTCAGGTATCCCAAAACCTATTCGGTACCTTCGGTTCCCAGGCAAATTTCAATTTCCCACACCTGCACCGCAATCTCCACCCAGCATACCTGAAACATTTCCTTTTACAAGGACATTTAATGCATACAAGGCGTTAGATAAAATTCCTAGAAATAATTCTTTAAAGTGCATATGGCATCATGAATCCCAAGCCAGTCAGCACACTTTGCCTGTGGTAAAATCCTATGTCGGGCAGCTTGTTTTTACAGATGTCATAAACCATATTTCTACGCATGTAAACATGCATAGGATTCAACTCATCGTTTGTTTTCCCACTAACAAACAATCTTCAATTTCTTTCTCTGCCGCAACTAATTACCCGGCATATACAAAGGCATGCAAGGGATCTGTTCGGCCACCAATCCCATTAGCACCTTTTTTCCCAACGTCGATTATAGCGACGACACATCGCGTAAATAATGAACCGCATTACCAACGGCGCATTTGGTCATATCTCCCTTTTGTCTTTGCCGCCTATCTGCTTTGTTTTGCATTTGCCTCCGCGCATAGTAAACAACTCAGATCTGAAAGATCGCACAAATACCACCATGATCTTCATTACATCTGGTGGTAGGTAAAAAGGATATCCTTAGTGGAGAGGATATCTACCACTAGACCACAAACTTACCCTATAAGCGAATCATCTCTGCACGAGATGATTATCGCTGAGTCCATTTCCATCCGCCGGCCGCCATGGTCGTTGCTGCTCCCGCTGTCTTTAGCGCTGCAGACACGCGAGAATATCCTAAGTCGAGTTTTAATGTCATAAAGTTTTAGACGCGCGGAAGTCGGTTATCTACAGTGCAGCGTTTGCAGCCGCCATGTCGAATATTATATTTGCTGCAGTCTTCGAAGATTGTGTTTGTATTGATTTCACATTGTAACTTTCACGCAGGGCTACCGTAAAATAAATAAAACTAAACAAAAGGAATCCTGTGTTTAATTTTTCCGCGTTGTCTTGGCGCACAGTTTTATTTCTCCTATTTGTGCTTGTCTTTGGTGCACGTTGGAACTTTGTCTTTGTGATGCTGGTGGAAGGAAGTGAACCGAGTGCCCGTGCCTGGCACGATACTTCCTTCCCCACAGTGTAATTTAATATTTTTATAATTTATATATAACATATAAATAGTAATTATTTATTGATATTAAAGTGGTATTTAATATTTTTTATAATATATATATATATATATATATATATATATATATATATATATATATATATATATATAATATAAGTATTTAATTCCATTACAAAAAATTATTATTTTTTCGAATTCTAGTCAGCAGTTTGCTAGCCCCTTTGTACGTTTTTATTTTATTACTACTGATTTTTTTTTTTTTTTTGCTATATACAAAAAAATATAATGTGATTACATATTGCTGCGCCCGCAATGTTCATGAACATTTTTAATTGCGTCCTTGCTTCCAAGTTCCACACATAGAATAGCAGAAAGTAGTAAACGTGGTTAGTTCAAATTATTGGCAACCTTATGAGACCCAAGACGATGTGTTCAATTGCAAGTTGTACTCTTGAGGGCCATTCAGTGATGTATAACTATAACTTACTTCGTTCCCAACAGTGCGGTTTAGTTTTGGCCCCATCCCCGATAGTTGCCTAATAGGAAAAAACATGATGCTTTTATTATATGTAACCTATAACTAAAATTACAGAGCTCATCCTTTTAATGGCACCACTCGTTATTTTCGGCAATTTCCGAATTTTCACGAGTAAACTGCAGAGTTGAGAGAAAAAAATAACAGAAGAGCGTTAATCATTTATAACTTTCTAGGCATTTCGATTGCGTCGGTTTTTGTTGGCGTTATCAATGTGTGAGTCAGTTGGCTTCGGCCAATCACCTGTGAAAGTGGTTTTTGTGCAATCATCGTGTGATAAGGAAGATGGAAGTCGCCACGCCCTCATCATTTGCTCAAATGAGCGACATATCGCCCAGAATTCGAAAGATAATGAAATATTTCTTTTTCCCATTTCACAGAGCCTATCACTTAATGACGGCGCAAGGCTAAAAACCTTGCCCGTAAAAATAAATTATTATGGAAACTTTAACAAGCCAAGACCGGATCCTGGTTGTAGTGCCGACGATGATGATGATAATGATCCCCCTGAATGGGGAGTTATACTGCCGGGCAGCTGTATGTTGTGATCCATACTACTAATCAGCCCTTTATCTTCTTTAGTATATGCGCGCCTTAAATGGGTACGAGTCACAGTCTACATTTAGGGGTGCCCCAAAATTTGTTTTTTACATGCGTTTTGTACAAAAATTATACAGTCCACCAGTCCAGTGATGTTTGCTCACCCATGTGTACTTCGGGCCATCGTAGTAACTCAATTAACTATCAACAATGTTTCCGAAACAACCCTTAAAAGATCATAGTAGCTCTACGAGAAAGCCATCTTGGCCGGTCTAACGACTTTCTTGGGAAATAAAATTGGTCGTTGCTTTTCCTCAATAACGATGTTGATGCAACAGCTAACACGAATTTTGATTCTACGTGATGGATATTATTCCATATAGAGTTAACAGTATCAAATCTAATTCAAACATGTGCTGCGATTCCACGTGGAGGAAAAATATAATATACGGGCTATGGAATTAAGCTTCTGGTTCATTATGATATAAGACCTAAGAAATAAAGCTTCTGGTTCTGAATGTCGAACGGTGAAACGAAGCACTCAAAACGATTCAAAAGGGTGATTTATGATCGCAACGCCTACATTCAACGTGCAAAACACTTGCACGACCAAAAGGTGAGAGAAAAAGTATACTCTCCCTCAGGTAGTAGACATTTCTGGCTATTTGAATGATCTCTATGTTCTCACCCTTCGTTTGAAGTTGATGACAATCATCAATGCAACTAAGTCAGCAAATTCACCTGTACATTTTGTCATTGAAAAAGCACGCTTAAAGGAAGTTTCCCAAATCTGTTTGTCACTAAGTTGGTACAACTGTCGTCTATCCATCTCACAACGCTATCGTTCTGAATGAATTTCTGGTCAAAAGCTCAACAAAACTTATTGAACAACCACCATATTCACCATATGGTCCGGCAGACTTCTTTCCCTTTCCAAAACTCAAATTTCCACTTCCGTTTTCAGTCGATAGAAGAAATAAAAGACAATTTTCGGCGAGAACCGAATTCAAATCCAGAAAATACGTACCGTAAACAAACTTAACGACAGGTCACATTCAAACGTCACATCAGAGTAGAGGTCAGTTGTGCCAACCTAGCGACAAAAAGAATTTTTACAAGTCCTTTAAGTTGGCTTTTTAAAAGATCAATTCCCGGTACTTTTTTGACGGAATATACTCTTCGTAGCCAATGCTACGCCCCTACACCACAATTTAATCAAATTACGTGAATTCATTTTTGGATTTCCATTTAAAATGCTGATTATCAAAAACTTGTCCTAACTTTGCGACAAAAAGAATATTGACAATGCCTTTAAGTTAGCTTTTTAAAATATCAATTCCCGGTAGTTTTCTCTTCTTCGTTTGTTGATGGAACATACAGTTCGCAGCCAATACTACGTCCATCCACTGTAATTTAATTAAATGACCTAAATTCATTTTTGGATTCGCACTTAAAACGCTGATTATCAAAAACTTGTCCCAACTTTGCGACAAAAAGAATTTTAATAATGCCTTTAAGTTAGCTTTTTAAAAGACCAATTCCCGGTAGTTTTTTCTTCGAGTAAAGAATTTGTTGATAGAATATACAGTTCGCAGCCAATACTACGTCCGTTCACTGTAATTGAATCAAATGATCTAAATTCATTTTGGGACTCACACTTAAAATGCTGATTATCAAAAACTAGTCCCAACTTTGCGACAAAACGAATTTTGCCATTGCGTTTAAGTTGGGTTTCTGAAAGATCAAGTCCCGGTCGTTTTTTGATGGAATATAGTCTTCGCAACCAATACTACGACTATCCACCACAATTTGATCTACTACTACTATTTATTGGCCTGTAGGAACCCGAAAGTTCGTGACCTCCTTGAAAAGATCTTAATCTTCGCGGCTTGATTACTCTCACTATTGTAGGTTTATGGTATAGCTCTTCCAATTCGTGGTCGTGGAGATTCCTCCATTATCCTGCCTCCTCGTCATATTTGCCGCCTAAGATATCCCTTAGGGCTTTTTTCTCGAATCCCCAGAATTTGTTATCTTCCCGTTTTGTGAGAGCCCATGTTTCGCATCCGTATAAAACAATCGGCATGATTATGGTTCTATAGATACGGAACAGTTTGGATTTCAACAGTTTACTGACTGCATACCAACTAGTGTTGCCGGACTGTAGCCTTTTGTTAATTTCCTTCGACATTTCCTTACTGGCTGTCAGTATTGTTCCCAGATATTTAAATTCTTTGACATTTTAAAATATTTGCCCCTGATATTTATGTGTGTTCTCTGAGGTCCACCTGCTCTCCCCATAATCATGTATTTCGTTTTGTCTTCATTTATTTCGAGGCCCACCTCTTCTGCTGCTTGCTTGATGATTTCACTGTTTTTACTTAAAGTTTCTAGATTATCGCCCAAAACGGCGATGTCATCCGCATATGCGAGCACTTGTGTGACCCCGTTCAGGGATGATCCGGCCATGTTGTCATCTTTCTGATTACATAATCGAGGACAAGATTAAAAAGACATGGTGAGATGCCATCGCCCTGTTTTAGTCCGTCCTGGATTTCAAATGGTTCTGATAGATGGTTTTCTATTCTAACTCGCCCTTTGTTTTCGTTCATGCAAATTTGAATGAGAGCAGCATATTTTTTCGGGATTCCTAGCTCAACTACAATATGGTAAAGTCTTCGCCTTGCGACTGAGTCGTAGGTTTTTTTTAAGTCAACGAACAGTTGGTGAACCGTCTCTCCGTATTCCCATTTCTTTTCCAGTAGTTGCCTTATTGTGAACATTTGGTTGCTCGTTGACCGGATCAAACAGAATCCGCATTGGTAGTCTCCCAATATGTCTTGTGCGTACGGCGTGATTATCGCCAGTATGACATTTGTTAGTATTTTGTATGTGGTTGAGAACAATGATATTCCTCTGTAATTTTTGCAGTCAGATCTGTAACCTTTTTTGAAAATGGGGACGACTATTGAGGTTCTCCATTCTTCTAGAATGACTTCCTTATCCCATATTGTTTTAATCAGTTGGAGGACCTTTCGAGAGGTTGCCTCTCCTCCATGCTTCACAAGCTCTGCCGGTATGCAGTCGACTCCGGGAGTCTTGTTGTTTTTCAATCGGTTTATTGCGTCTATAACTTCGTCGAAAGAGGACTCTGGGATCTGAGGCTCGCATGTATGGACGTCTGGTGCGTTTATTTGTGGTTGATGGGTGCGTACATTAAGCAGGTGTTCAAAGTACTGCTACCATCTTGTCACAATATTGTTTGTTTCTGTCACCAGACAGCGTGTCGCAGATTATTTTGGCTCTCCCTCGGTAGCCATTTCTAATTGAATTTATGCCGACACACATATCTCTGATATTCTTTGCTCTGGCATTTTCTAGGATTTTTTCGATCCTAGTCTTCTCCCATCCGCGTTTTTTGCGTTTGAAAAGTCTCGTTGTCTCTTTCCGAATTGTCGCGTATCTTTCTGCATTGACTTCATCATATCTTTCTAAGTGGATCACTCTGTGGCGTTAACGTTGTTCGATCTGCGCTCCGCACTCATCGTCAAACCAAGGTTTGGACTTAATTGTTTTCTTAAATCCTAATATTTGGTCAAATGACTTAAATTCATTTTTGGACTCGCACTTAAAATGCCGATTATCAAAAATCAAAAATATACTTTTGAAGAATGATTGTTCTTCGCTCGCTAAAATACTGCGATAGGTCTTCCATGTGCCCTATTCAACTAGCCAGTGTTTTTATTACACTAACACATTAACACGCACAAAAGGAGATTTTGAAGCACCCTTAAATGACAGAGTACAGTGTGCGAATATTCAACCAATTCCCAAAGTAGCGACCCAGCATTCACCTTTTACTATCGACCCACAGTAGTAAAATCTATTGTGTCAAAGGTTATGGAGACATTTTTTCTTAAAATTAATTTTTATTTTTCTACATAATATCCTTGTAACTCTACACACTTCTCCCAGCGATGCTCCCATCTCTGTTACCCGTCCAAATAGTACTCGGTGTTTTTCTCTGCAAAATAACTGTTCGCGAAGGTGATTGCCTCCTCATTTGACGAAAATGTCTGTCCTCCGACCGCAATTTTTAGATTAGGGAACAAAAAAAAACGTCCCTTGGGGTTAGATCTGGTGAGTAAGGCGGATGGTCAAGCAGTTCAAACTGTAATCCGTGTATTTTCGCCATGACAACCGCTGAGGTGTGAGACGGCGCGTTGTTTTGGTGAAACAGGATTTCCTCTTTCTGCAAATGTGGCCGGCCGTTTTTCCGCAATTTCTGCTTTCAGTTGCGTAGTATGCTACTATAATGGTTTTTCCTTTTTGAAGATAATCGATTCCGATAACTCGATGACTATCCCTAAAAACAGTCGCCATCACTTTCCCAGTCGAAAAAAAAGTGTTTGTTATTTTAGAACCGATTACGCCTTTGCGGTCCACTGTTTTGACTGTATTTTTGTTTCGGACATATAATGATGTATCCAAGTTTCATCGACAGTAATTAATCGGCGGCAAATCCCGGATTTATTACACCTAAACTGTTGGAAATGTTCATTCGAACACGTTTTTCTTCTAACGTGAGCAAACGCGGCTCCCACCGCGCGGGCAGGTTTCTCATGCCTAAATCTTGATTTAGTATATGACAAACATGTTCTTTGGACATTTTCATAGCCTCTACTATATCTCTCGCTATACTTCGGCTAGCACAATTTGATGAAGTTTTGCGATGTTGTCGTCAGTTGTTGCAGTTTTTGGATGTCCCAAACGTTCATCGTCTCCCACGCTCTCGTGGCCACGTTTAAATTCAGCTGTCCAAAATTCAGTGTGGTAAATGATGGCGCAGAGTCCCCATACACAGAGTCCAACTCATCTTTGATTTGCGTAGGCGTATTGCCTTTCAAAAACAAAATTTTAATGACAGCTCGATGCTCAAGTTTGTCCGTTTTCACAAAAATACTCACATCGACTCCCTCAAACGACTGTCAAATAAAAACTACGCATCCAAAATGGCTGGCAGCCCACCCTCGTATTGTACTTGACATTTCAAAAACGCTCGACAGTATTTTTGTCGAATTTGCTTGTCTATGACGTTGGCGGTACACTAATTCCATTGATAAGAACCTATGTTTTTGAGTACCTCATCTAAGAGATATCAAGTTAAGGCTGGAATTTCCTAGGGTTTAATATTTTCACTCACTCTATTTTTTTAGGCTTATAAACGACCTGTTGCCCGTTCCTTCCTCCCAATTCATTTTGTTTGCTGCACTTAGATTAATATGACCAACCAACCTGTTGAATCTCATTGTCAATTGTCCAATGTAGTCTGTGCAAGAAATACCCATCTACTCCATCCATTTTATAAGGTAATCGATCCCTAGTAAAAAAAAAGCGTAAATGAAAGTGAACATTATGCACAGCGTTTCAAACACGTGTTATCACAAGTTTTATACCTGTTCGGAAAAGCATGTTCCGTTCTTCAATTGAACGGCACAAACAATAAATGTCTGGTCATTTGTGATCCCACTTTACAATCTACAGGCATTCAAGATCAATGAGTATAGATACAACGCTCTCCTTGTTCTTTCACCTACGTTCAATATTGATATTTAAGAGTATCAAAACAAACAAAAAACGTTTGGGCAGGTGTTATAAATAAATTTAGCACTTAGTTGTCAATTTGGGCGTGGTATCGTCTGTTCTACCATAAATTGCCAAGTGCTTGCAGACTTTGAACAACGACATTCCACCAAAATCCTTTTATTTGTACAGGTGGTTGCTTAATGTGTGTTTCTGTTGCTGTGGGTCAATTACTTTATAGAAATATACGAGTATTTCTAGTTATTGAATAGAATGCCCGTTATAAACCTGTAGGAATGTTATCGACTCCCTACATCACTTACTGAGGCAATATAATGAATAATGCTAATAGCCAAAAAATACTAACAAACCAAACCCGATCTACATTAAAGAGCGAGAAGAAAAGCTAAAGAAAGTAAGAGCTGTTATAACTTTCTAGGTTCCATTCAATTATGTATTCGTAACTCCCCTTTCAAATTAGCATACAATATTTGCCAGGGACGGTTTTCGAAACGAAAGAAAGACTGATCAACAACATCTAGCCCGCATTGTCTTATAATGAATTGAGAGAAAGTGTGACGCGAAGTGGAACCCCTGGGTATGAAAAGAATACACTCATTGAGATGCGCGAATTCACAAATCCAAATAGATCCCCTTTGTACATATAATTTAGTAGACTTTAAAATGATAGCACCTTCTCGGGTTGCCTGGTCTTCTTGCGTGCCATAAACTCCATCTGATTTCACTCGTCTTCACGTGTTCTTGGTTTTTTGTTAAGGTCCACGAAATGTTTGCGTAGACTTGGGAGAAGATTATAAATGATAGAAGATATCATGCGAGGGTCTTGATAGCGAAGAGCTAACAGAGGTTGCCACATGAGCCGCCGTAATCTTGTCTCTTCTTAACTGTGGCATTTATTTTAAAATGAGGTCCTAAATGTAGTTTCGAATTTACTGTTAAATGAGGGCTTAAATCTGGATAGATAAGTATTTAATTAGCATAAGTCTAAGTAATACGTGGCTACGATAACAAAAACCTTTTGCTTTTTATGAAGCACAAAACAATTAATAAACAACAACGTTTTGGTCTATCACCTCACAACATAAGATTCTTGGATTTTAGATGATCATATAAACTTTTAGGTTATCATTTTAGGCGTTATGTTATCATCAAGGTTGTTTCTTCTATACAAACCACGCCATCTAATAAAACCCAAAACTTTTTAAAATGTTTAACTTTATCTAGCATTTGATTATTTAAATTTATTGCCTAAATTGTCTGACTTTCGAGTACCACACGACAGTGCAAAATAAATATTTGGGTCGCCATTAACGAACTTTATTTTACCGAGTGTGTGAAAACTCTACGAGCAGATGAAGAAATAATGGGGAATATTAATCTTTTCTAAAGTATGACATACTCTGCAGTAAATATTTATTTTTGAAATCATTTGTGTATACACCAAAGGCCAAAAAGTCTCCACCACACGCGTTCATATGATATAAAGCTTCTTTGACATCCCAAATTAAAAAGGATTTTTTTGTCTTAGTTTCATGGCTTTATTTAGATCTGCACGCGTGTACCAGCCTGTGGTTAGAAACAGAGTATGTGTCAATAAATCACTGAGAGTCGGACTTTTGCGCGGTCGATATTCGCTCACGTAGCTCTATGCAAATACACATGGAATTGACCAATGAGTATGACAATCACGTAGCCATACGGAGTAAGAAAGACTAGAGTATCTCTAGAAAAGTAGGCAATTTATGTGGTTACATCATGCAAAATAACGGCATTGATTTATCGTTTGAAATCAAATCAAAGCTTATGGAATAGTGTTTGGAAACGCATTTGAGCTGTTCTTTTCGAAAGTGGTATAATTCCATTCTTTCATACATTGAGGGGTTTAAATTAATTTAATTTTAAAATAAATTAATTCGGGTGGTGTTTGTAACTTTGTTAACTTGCTAAATTTTATTATGCAATAATAAGTATTCAATTTAATAAAAATGTATGCGAGTTTTTACGTCTAAATGGAATTACACCCATTTCAATAATAACACAATACATTATAAGAAATAAAAATAAGAAAACCATGAGTTTGTATAGACATTGATTTTACTATTACTACTATGACTATTTATTGACCTATATGAACCCAGAAGTTCATGATCTCGCCGACTCGACTCCGACATCGTTCCCTGTTCTGGGCACTCTCCTTCCACGCCCGACCATTTGATCCGATCTCCTCAAGGTCAAACCTTACATTGTCCTCCCATCTCCGTCGCGGCCGTCCTGTCGGTCTCTTTCCCGATGCTCTACCGTCAAGAATTCTACGCACGGTCCTATCGTTGCCCATTTTCGTTCTATGTCCGGCCCATCTTAATCTCCGCGATCGGATTACTCTCATTATTGTAGGTTTGCGGTATAGCTCTTCCAATTCATGGTTATGCAGTTTACTCCATTGTCCTGCTTCTTCGTCATATTTACCGCCAAATACATCCCTTAAAACTTTTTTCTCCAATACGCGAAATTTGTCTTCTTTCCGTTTTGTGAGAGCCCATATTTCGGATCCGTATAGAACAATCGGCATGATTATTGTTCTATAAACACAAAGCTTTATATTGCGTGATAGCAGTCTGCATTTCAGCACTTTACTGACTGCGTGCCAACTAGCGTTGCCGGAATGCAGTATTTTGTTAATTTCCTTCGGCATTTCGCAACTGGCTGTCAGTATTGTTCCCAGACATTGAAACTCTTTAACTTTATCAAATATCTTGCCCCTAACGTTTATGTGTATTCCCTGAGGTCCATCTGCTCACGTCGTAAACATATACGTGGGTGAATCAAATATAAACGATCATTTCTTTTTATCCATTTATTGAATAATGTTACACACTAACTATACTATCAAGATTTTTCAATATAGTCTCCTACTTGATAAACTTTTGCCACCGATTTGGAAGATTTAAAATCCCTTGTTCGTAGAAGAGTGAATTGTTAACCAATTGCGCACGTGCTCATCGACTTCCTCATTACTTTCGAATTTTTTTTCTCCAAGTGATTCCTACAAGTCTGCGAACAAAAAATAGTCATCATCATCGGCACTACAACCGGGATCCGGTCTTGGCCTTATTTAGCAAGTCTCTCCACCGGTATCCGCTCCATATCCGAGATTTGTTAAATTGTTCATAATGATTTGTTTTTCCGGGCAAGGTTATTAACCTTGCTCCAAAAAAAAAATAGTCGCAGGGAAACAAATCTGGGCTATAAATGGAGGATGTTCGAGGGTTTTCCAGTCCATTTCTCCCAATGTATCCCTTGTCGAGGACGCGGTGTGAGGCCTGGCGTTGTCATGAAGAAGAATGACATATCGAGTGTGCATACCTCGTCTTGTGTTTCGATAGACGGCTTTGCCGACTGTGACAACTGACAGTAGTCACCTGCATTCACTGTTCGTTGTTCATGAAGAAAACTATTCATCAAAGAAGTCTCGATTGGCACGGAAGATGTCATCTGCACGGCTTGTCCTTGGGCGTCGATCATGACTTTCCTTTTCAATACGTTCTCGCCCACTTTTAAATTCTCTGGCCCACGTATACACACGATTTTGAGACAGTGTATCATCACTAAATTGTGCCACCGATCGAGCAAAAATATCCGAGGGTTTAATGCCTTCATTGGTTAACATGTTTATAATAATCCTTTGCGCAACAGACGTATGTACCTCTTCATCACTCATGGCTGTACTGACTACAAAGTCGGGTGCGACCGCTAGCCAAGCCTATTCCCCTACTCTCCGCAAGCCAGCAGCCACCTGTGGTTCTTTTCATGGTTTTCCACTGTCTTTAAAGGTCCTCTAGTCTTGAGCCACGAGGACAGGGGTTCACTACACCTCCTATAGTTGATCGAGCGGAACGCCAACCCTGTCTATCGGTCGTCCCGCGACTAATGCTACGGCGTTTATTATTGCAAACTGAAACGTCAAAGTCATTGGATTCATTTTATTTTTATTAACGTAAACTCTAACACAATTCAACGGTAATTAAAAATACAAAAAAAATCAGCTTAGTTCACTAGTGGTTAATAGTAGGAAGTTTAACACTCTAGGTTCAAACACATTTTTAATATTTACAAACATAAAGTCCGCTTATTTCAAAACATAAATCAGCTTATCTCACTAGTGGTTATAAGTGGGAAGTTTAACACTCTAGGTTCAAACACATTTTTGATATATACATGCCCACTGTTAATTTTACCCTCGATCATCGTACTCCTTGCGGCGCGAAACTAATGTATGTACCCCCCAGACACCTGTTCAGCGATCGTGCGCGATGGAATGCAAATCTCGACTGTATTACGTTTTACGTGGAGGGCGCGACTGGCCACCACGGAATCTGTGGAAAGACTGATTAATTCTTTCGAAACGACAGAATACCAAATTCCATCGTTTCGGTGACCAGCACAGGATGATCTTCCATGGTGAGGATGTGAACGCACACAGATGCGGTTACCTCGCACGCTCATGCTGTGTGCATGAGCATGCGAACCGTGAATATTAGAATTCCATAAAAGGAAATGTTACACGTCGTGTTTGCAGTTAGGCAAGTATCATGAAGAAGATACTTGGGGTGTTTAGCCGATCAGCAACTGCGTACAGCATTTACGCTGATCGTGCACATATCTGTGGCATCTTGCAAGGGTCGTTCGTAATGTCGTAACCGGATTGAATGTCAGGGGGCATGTTTATTGGTGCCAATGCATTTGCTTGTCGATTGGTTCAGCGACCGATATGGTCGCAGCAAAGAAGTAAACCAAGAATATCTCCTGCTTGTGTGCTGTAGGATTCGACAAGGGATATGGGCGCCGATTTGATTTGAGTTTATATCGGTTGTTTGGTGTTACGACCGAATTGCTTTTTAGGCACATGATGCGTTTCATGCAATCATGCCCTTGGGGAAATTGTCTCTTGGTACTTATGCTATTGAATTAGCGAAAATATGGCTTAGGTGGTTAGGAGACACTTTAAGCAGATAACTGAAAGGTGAGTAAATGTTTTCCAGGGCTTATGTGTTTTAGGTAGCCGACTTTGTGTCGTACCTGGAAAAGGCAAGCAGTGGCGTTAGTAGAGACGCCACATACCTACAAGATTATCAGGCTCCCAACTTGTTGCTAAGCAAAAACGTAAAATTGCCGTTTATATTTTATTCACCCTCGTATTTTTTTATCTTCATTTATTTCTAGGCCCACCTCTTCTGCCGCTTGCATGATGACTTCAGTGTTTTTACTTACAGTTTCTAGATTATCGCCCAAAACGGCGATGTCATCCGCATATGCGAGCATTTGTGTGTCCCCGTTCAGGGATGATTCGGCCATGCGGCCGCCTTGTAGCTTTCTGATGATATACTTGAGCACAAAGTTAAAAAGAAATAGTGAGATGCCATCCCCCTGTTTTAATCCGTCCCGGATTTCAAATGGTTCTGAGAGGTGGTTTTCTATTCGAACTCGCCCTTTATTTTCGTTCATGCACATTTGAATGAGGGCGGCATATTTGTTCGGGATTCCCAGCTCAACCACAATATGGTAGAGTCTTTGTTTTGCAACTGAGTCGTAGGCTTTTTTGAAGTAGACGAACAGATGATGAACCGTCTCTCCGTATTCCCACTTCTTTTCCAGCAATTGCCTTACTGTGAACATTTGGTCGCTTGTTTACCGGTTCCTACAGAATCCACACTAGTGTCTCCCAGTATTTCTTCTACGTCCGGTGTGATTCTTCCCAGTATGACATTTGTTAGTATTTTGTATGTGGTTGAGAGCAATGAAAGCTAATAACCTTCCCCGGAAAAACAAATTCTTGTGGAAAGTTTAACAAGCCTCAGGACTTGCTAAATAAGGCCAAAACCGGATCCCGGTCGTGGTGCCGATGACCACGATGGGAGCAATGATATCCCTCTGCAATTTTCGCAGTCAGATCTGTGGCCTTTTTTTAAGATGGGGACGACTATTGAGGTTTTCCATTCTTGCGGAATGACTTCCTTATCCCAATATTGCTTTAATCAGTTGGAGGATGTCTCGAACGGTTGCCTCTCCTCTATGTTTCATAAGCTCTGCCGGTATGCAGTCCACTCCGGGAGCCTTGTTTTTCAATCGATTTATTGCGTCTACAACTTCGTTGAAAGATGGTTCTGCGATCTGAGGCTCGGGTGTATGTACGTCTGGTGCGTTTATTTGTGGTTGGTGAGTGCGCACATTGAGCAGGTTTTCAAAGTACGGCTTCCATCTTGTCACGATATTGTTTGTTTCTGCGACCACACAACCGCTTGCGTTTCGAATTATTTTGGCTCTCCCTCGGTAACCATTTCTAATTGAATTTATGCCGACATACATACCTCTGCTGTTATTTGCTCTGGCATTTTCTATGATTTTTTCGATCCGAGTCTTCTCCCATCCGCGTTTTTTGAGTTTGCAAAGTCTCATTGTCTCTTTCCGAATGATCGCGTATCTTTCCACGTTGACTTCATCATATCACTCTGAGGCGGTTACGTTGTTCGATCTTCGCCCCGCACTCATGGTCAAATCAAGGTTTGGACTTAATAGTTTTCTTAAATCCTAACATCTTTTGAAGTCTTTGTTTGATTACGTCTTTGATCGATACCCATTTGGTGACCACATTATTGGTTTCCTCTTCCACATTACTCCCATTATCTAGGATACTAAATCTATTCGTTAGTTCGTCTTGATATTCAGCCCTTTTGCGCAGGTCATTTAGATTATCAATGTCGAACTTTTTACTCGTCTCCCGTGACTGGCCGTTTGGGTTTGCTGCAAGCCGACTCCTAATTTTGCCTATCATTAGAAGATGATCGCAGTCGCAATGTGCGTCTCTATATGATCTTCATCATCATCATCATCATCATCATCGGCACTACAAGCGGGAACTGGTCTTGGGCTTATTTAGCAAGTCCTAGGCTTGTTAAATTTTCCATAATGATTTGTTTTTTTCCGGGCAAGGTCATTAGTCTTGTATCAGAGGCTCCCCGACGCGGAATCGAACCCCGGTCTCCCGCGTGACAGGCGGGTATACTAACCACTATACTATCGAGGAGCCTCTATATGATCTTACGTCAAGGATATTCGATTGGTGTCTTTTGTCTATGAGGAAGTGGTCTATTTGGTTACGCGTTACGCCGTAGGGTGATATCTTTGTGAAGTTATGAATTTGCTTGTGGTTGAACTTCGTGCTTTTCACTACCATATCTTTTGACACTGCGAACGCGATACTTCTAATTCCATTATCATTTGAAACGGCGTGTAGGATCACCGAGGAGGATTTTAACATTGAATGATCAAATACTTTTGTGGCGGTTCCGCCAAACCCCACTGTCTACTTACCAGAAGAGCCCCCGTAAGTACAACCCAACCTTCATAGTTTTCCGCTAATGCAATCGCATTAGCACCTGTAAATTCTTCACGCATCAAGTATCTAATGTACTTATCTAAAAGCTCCTGGAACAGAATTCTTACCCTCATTCATTAATTCGAATTCAAAATTACCTACAAGAATTCTGTCCAAACTTCATAAATCCCAAGTCCAATTCGGCACCTTCGGTTGCCAAGCAAGTCCCAATCTTATCATACGCATTTTCCCTAGACGAATCCCTGAAAACGAAGCAATTTGGTTATATGTAACCATAATAACAGAGATAATAAACATCGTGTCGCCTATTCCCAGTCTCATCATGTGTACAATAAATCCCTTTACATACACATTGGCTGGCGACCTTTTTCTCCCTACTATAAACAATCCAACGCAGCTGCAACAATTGGCACAAACGACGCTGAAACCAAAACCTGTAGCATAGGCAAATGCAAATAGGAATTGTATACTTACCCTTGGCAGCGATGCCATAAACACCAATTCCCTGTGCATATGCTAAAACCAATTAACAGCATGTCCACCAGCATTGCGGTCTATCAATACAACTGCAATGCACATCATAGATAATGATCTATACGATCTCTTTGTCCTACAATATTTGTGGGTCTGCTCCTCATGATCTCCCGGCATGAGCAAACAGAAATCCATTACTAACCAATGAGTTACGGCTTGTTTACTTAGCCGAACTCACATCTCATTGATGCACATTATTCCCTTTCTTTGTTTTCAGATTCCTTCTCATGGCCTTGTCCCATTAAAGAACCAATGTTCACACATACATGTGTACCACTTCGATCTTCTCTATGAGATCTGGTTACCTACCCCCAATGACAGACTGTACGTTTCTCGTGGGATAAGCATCCCTAAATTAAGAGAGCCAGTACTACCGGCCGAATTTCCTTTACCAGCGAATTGATATCGCTGAGTCGTTTTACACCCATCGACCGAGGAGGTCGTTCTTCCCACTCCCGCTCCCCTGTGCCCACGGGGACCCGAATAACCCTAAGTCGAGTCGAGAAAGCGCGCTTTTAATTAAAAAAAAAAACGTAATGTCTTAAATTTAGTTTCTGTTCGTCCGTTTTATCCTTGGTGTAATTATTTTGTTCCTGTAATCTAATTAAGTGTAACAAGATTCGTCGTGAATAATAAAGAACTCATTTAACCAATAAACAATATACAGTGCGTTTCAGTAACGTTCGCTTCGGTGCTATCTGTGTGTTTTGTTTTGTTCCTTGGGGACAATTCCCGCGAACCGTTTTGGCGGAACTTTCTTATAGTGATGATGGAGGAAAAAGGGAATCAGCGCCGTACTTCTTCCCCACACTTTCTCTAGGGTCTCGTAGAACCTGTCCTCCGTTTCTTCGTCGGTAGATTCTGTTGGGACGTGTTCGTTTATAAACACACAATTGTACCATGGGCCCCATATTTTTAGCACCGACATTCGGTCATTAATAAATTTCACATTCTTTACATGGGGTGTAATCTTATTGCTTATGATAAAGCCTGTTTCGACGTTATGTCGGTGCCTCCACACGTCAGTGTAAACCCATTGGTTTCGATTACTTGATAGCGGGTGGGAATTCTTGAAGCGCGACGACGTCCATTTCATATTGTTTCGCGTTCTCTATCGCCCCTGGTTTATATAACGTTCGAACGTTCCACGTGCCGATGCGTATATCCAGCTTCTTCCGTTTTCCCCTACGTCTTCGTTTTGCCGAGTCGGTGTTTTCTTTATAATTTGTTCCCTTATGGTAGTCCCGGCTCATCACACCTACGCCTACCGGGTTTTTCGTGAGATTGTTTTAAGTATATTGATTATTCATTTTTGTTCCCACGAGTCTTTGGGGTTTCAAATAGATGGCGGTCTGAGATCAGAGCCCCGTTTTGATATGGTAAGGTCTGTTTACTGCTCTGATTCGACGCGGTGTCAGAGAGACGCCGTTATAATACAGCCGGTATACTACTGGGTGCAAACCATCCAATAGGCACGGTGCCTTGTAACACTCTGGGTTAAGGGTAGCCGATTTTCGTGTGCTACTCCTCGCTAGCCTGTCTGAAATGGGTTGTGCTACTAGAAGCGTGTACTTTCGTCAGCATTGCCTGAGTGATTCATTGTAGTTTAAGCCCCCGCACCACGGCAAGGTTTCTACCAAGTGGAAGAGACAATGGTTTTACTGAAATGGATTTTTTAAATGTAGAAAATAAAAATAAAAATAATGTTTCAAATGGACGAAATCTCGAATATAAGTCGTGTCTTGAGCAACGAAGATAAATAAATGTGTAATTCGGTTTTGCAGAATACACCTTATCAATACTTTATATTATTTTGGATCTTTTCCTTGATTACACTACAATTTGTTTTCATCACAGCATATTATTTTCATATCAATTTTCGCCGTTGTTTTAAAGCACACAGCACTTCTTATCAGATATTCTGACTATTATATCTCTAAAAAGATTATCTCTTATGGTTTAACGCCATCAATGTCGGCTTTGTTTCGATCATTATTTTTTGTTAGCTATCGGATCGCGATAATATAAAATTAAAACGCATTCAATCGCACTTTGTTAAATATGTTAACGTTTCAATTGAGAATTACAAGAAATATCTTAGAGTTCCGGTTCAAAGATTAATGTCACACAAATACATATGATATACCTTCTGATCACTGAATTTAATAAAAATCCTCTTTTTCTCTTCTTTTTCCAGATCGCCACACGCTTCGTCAAGGACAAGATATTGAATCTGTTAAACTAAACCCCAACACCGAAGACCCAGTTCCGGAATATTCGGTGGTGTCTGGTCTTCCGTCATACGAGACAGCCTTAGAATTAATGAAAACATCTACTCTACTCTCCGAGCCAAATACCGCCAGTTCTTGTTTAATTGATTATCCTTCCTTATTCAATGTGTTCAATATCGGAGAAAAGGAATCGACTTCCAAGAAGACACTATTCAATGCACAAATTCATGTGGCAACAACAGTGCCAATCACCACACATGCATCTTCAGTCGACGATGACGTAAGAGCAACAGCGCCAACCATCACCACGCCGACACCAATGATGACAGCATCACATAGTATTAAACAACCGAATGCATCCTGTTTGGCAGAGGATACGATACCTAGCTACGAAGAGGCGACAGGATGCCCAACTACAAACCGTCAGCAACAACAATCCTGCCAACAGGAACAACAATCGTTGCCTGGTAATAAATCGACGTCTGCAATGAAATCATCCGCCTGGTGTGAGGATAAGAGCAAATTGCTATCCCAGGAGAAGAAGATAGAAGCACCGTCGCCAGGAGTGTGATGGCAGGAACATTGAATGAAGCAAATGACTGACTTTTAGCTATCCCCACTGAGGATAGATAGATTTTTGTGATCTCTAAAAGTTTTAAGTGGGTTAAGTCGTCAGATTAATTAGGATATAAAATCTGTGATCAGTTAAATATTTATTGCTTTTATATTAATATTTGTTTGTTTAATTTTAAGAGAGCTTTAAGTTTGTTCAAAAAGACATGAACTATCTATAAGGTTACTTTGTGAATTCCTGATAACGGAAAATAAAACAGTTTTAGATAAATAAATAAGCTTTAATTATAAATCAAATGCGCCAAGGGTTTTTTTTTTATTCTTTTGCAGCAAATTCGAAAGCAAAGTGTAGGGATTGATTTTTATTTACTTTTTCTTTTTTTATTTATTATTTGGTGGCGTTTCTAACAGGTGTGTGTCTGTGGGAAACGCCAAAATTTACTTTTGTCCTTATTTGTTCTTGAAGGGAAAACTTAGATAGATACACTCCGCTTTTCTGAGCTGTAAACGGATTTGAACCGTCACGCTGGGATGGTGACGTTGAATCGAGTAAACTCGGTTCTGTTTGACATTACTGTCTAACAGATTAGTTTCAGCAACACTTTGTTTTTGATTAATATTTTATTTAAGTATAATTTAATATAAGATACCACAAACCTACAATAGTGAGAGTAATCAAGTCGCGAAGATTAAGATGGGCCGGACACGTGGCGCGAATGGGGAACGATAGGACCGTGCATAGAATTCTTGACGGTAGACCAACGGGAAAGAGACCGGTAGGACGGCCGCGACGGAGATGGGAGGACAATGTTAGGTTTGACCTTGAGGAGATCGGATCGAATGGTCGAACGTGGAAGGAGAGCGCACGGGACAGGGAACAATGGCGGAGTCGAGTCGGTGAGGTCATGAACTTTCGGTTTCCTACAGGCCAATAAATAGTAAAATAGTAAAACAATTTAATATAAGGTGTTTCATTTCGAGATATAGAACGTGACAAATGATTTCAGTTTCATCCAAGGAGCATCGTCCAGCAGTGTTAAATCACTTGAACGCGCTGGCTAGTTGATTTCTCGACATGCTCATCGAACGCTCCTTTCAATAAAGGGGGGAATTTGATGCAACTATTCTGAGAAATTTAAGAAATTCTCCATCGCGTAATCGCGCTCCTTCTCAAAACAAACGTTCTCGAGGAAGCTCTTCGTCCAGTCGCAAAGCTGCTGGGAAAATCTGTATGAACGAAGCTTGCTCAGAAATGGACAATGCCACACGAGTTGAAAAGCCTTGGAGATATCCACTGCGACCGCCCTTGACTCACCAGGTGTCCATATATCGGATAGAAGGGTCAAAAACCGCCTGCCACGGAATCGGTATTGACGATCATTCACAAGTCCGTTTCACTCCAAGTATTTAATTAATTCGGCGTTGAAGACCTTTTCCATCACCTTAGATAACATAGACAGTTATGCTATCGGCCGGTAATTTTATGGGAGACACTTTTCCCCTCTTTTGGATTGGCTGAGGTGGGCAGCAGGTAGGAAATGTCCTCCGTGCATAATACGAGGGTTGCCTTTTATATTTCGGAAATAGAGAACAAAAACAAATATTGATCATCGAAAATCACTTTATTGTTTTTCAAAATATTCCCCATGAAGATCTATACACTTTTGCATGCGTTTGAACCAATTGTCGAAGCACTTTTGCTACTCTGATTGAGGTATCTCCAACACATGCATTCTGAATGCAGCAACCGCTTCTTCAGGTGTCGAAAAACGTTGACCTCTCAGTTTGTTTTTTACGTACGGGAATAAAAATAAGTCATTCGGTGCCAAGTCAGGACTATACGGCGGATGACCCATCAAATCGATGTTTTGGGTGCTCAAAAATGAAGTTGTCGCAGCCGATGTGTGAGAGCTCGCATTGTCGTGGTGAAGAGTGATCCGTCTTCGGCGGTTGGTTTTCCTGATTTCTTGGAAGACAACTGGCAAACAAATGGTTGTGTACCACTGAGAATTGACTGTTCTGCGTTGCTCTAATGGTACGGTTGCGACACGTCCAGTTTTTCCGAAAAAACAGGCGACCATTTGCTTGGAAGTGCTTCGTGCGCGAACAACTTTTGTTGGATTTGGCTCATCTTGAAACACCCAGACAGTCGACTGCTGTTTACTTTCGGGCTCATACGCGTAAATCCACGATTCATCACCTGTCACGATGTCATAGACGTGTTTCGAAGCACCGCGACCGTATTTTTTGAGCGTTTCTTTCGACCAATTGACACGAGCCTTTTTTTGGGCGATTGACAAATTGTGTGGGATCCAACGCGAACAAATTTTTTTGACGGTCAAATGTTTATGCAATATTGAATGTATGCTGGTCCCACAAACGCCTAAGGTTGTCTCAATCTCACGATAGGTCACATGACGATCTTCCAATATCAGTTCGCGCACAGCATCAATGGTTTTCGGAACAACAACTGATTTAGGACGACCTTCACGAAATTCATCTTGGAGTTAACTACGACCACGATTGAATTCACCATACCATCGATAAACACTGGTCCTTGATGGAGCTTCATCGGCAAAAATTGAATTAAGTTCATCCATGCACTGTTGCTGAGTTAATCCACGCCGAAAGTTGTAAAAAATAATCGCACGAAAATGTTGACGATTTAATTCCATTTTTGGGCCGAGATGAATCTTTTAAGTTACTGTAAACAACACAAATAGCGCTCGTATGTCAAAATGTTCTGAGTGCGTATAACCTCAAAAATGTCCAACTTTACGACAGAGCTGTCAATTGCGGGATTGCAACGCTAGGGTTGCCAAATCCCGAAACATAAGAGGCAACTCTCGTATAAACGGAAGAGCCTGCGAAGAGCCGGCGATAATTCTGGAAGACAGTTCTTAAGAACTATTGCTTGTATTCCTTTCGGACTGGCTGCCTTCCTACAGCCCAGTCCACGTGGAATACGTTGAATAGTATGGAGGCGTAACCAGACATCCCGTATCGAAGACCATACCGGCGCGTATCTTCGACTCATTGAGAAGCAAAAAGTTAGTGGGAATAGATGGAGTACCTAACATCGTACTCAAGAATCTCTCCCCAATGGCAATAGCCCTGTAGCGGTTCCGCCAACCCCACGGTTCGCTTTCCTGAAAAACCCCCATAACTCTCACCCAATCTCCTAATTTCACTAATGAATCGCATTAGCATCTTAAATGGTCCACGCATTAAAGAGATGAAATCATGAACCTAAAAGTCCCTGTAAAAGTAAACTTACCTTTCATGCATCTCTTCGCATATAATTTCCTGTAAGATTTCTTTTCTACCTTTTCAGGAAACCCAAAACCTATTCGGCACCTTCAGTCTCCAGGCAAATTTCAACTTTCCCACACCTGCACCGCAATCTCCATCCAGCATACCTGAAACATTTCCTTTTACAAGGACATTTAATGCATACAACGCATTAGCTAAAATTCCTAAAAATAATTCTTTAATGTGCATATGCACCATGAATACCAAATCATTCGGCACCCTTTGTTATCATTCAAAATGCTATGTCGGACAGCTTGTTTTTACAGCTGCAATAAACCGACCCGCCATTCGTTTGTCCAATCGACAAACAATTCCCGCATCCCAATCATTATCATCTGAACCGAATCATCTAGCATTTTATAGTATAAACAAGAACTCGGTTCATATACCAGTCGCAGATGCCATAAACCATATTCCTACGCATGTAAACATGCATAAGATCCAACTCATCGTTTGTTTTCCCACTAACAAACAATCTTCAATTTCTTTTTCAGCTGCAACTAATTACCCTGCATATACAAAGGCAGGCAAGGGATTCGTTTCTGCCACCAATCCCATTAGCACATTTTTCCCAACGTCTATTATAGCGACGACGCACAGCGTAAACATGACCCTCATTACCGAACGAAGCATTTGGTCGCTTCTTCCTTTGTCTTTGCCGCCTGCCTGCTTCATTGTTCCATTGCCTTCGAGCACGTGTAAACAACATCGGATCTGAACGATCACACAATCACCACCATGATCTCCATTACGAGATCTGGTTTGCTGTTCCACTAAGAGAGACTTTACGTTTCTCTTGTGGTAGGTAAAGCATTCCCCTAGTGGAGGGGAAGACTTTCTCTCTCAAGGAAAATGCACCCAAAAATGTCCCTTGTTAGCAAATCAGCCACACACGCTGATTATCGCTGAGTCCTTTAGCATCCACCGACCGAGCAGGTCGCGTCACTTCCGCTCTCCTTGGCGTTGCGGAGATGCGTTAAATTCGAAGTCGCGAGTGTCCGAGCGTTTGAATTTTTAATTGTGTCGCGTTTTAAAAATACAATCACTCGCATTATCACCAGTATTATGATTAAAAAATCTCGCGGCGGTCATATAAAATGAATAATAAATGTCGAGACATTATCCAAACAAGCTTGTGTGTTTTATTTTTCATTGGCGCGACCTTTGTTTCAGTAAAGTTTGTTTAGGTGGTGTTAAATGGAGGACTTCCAAGCGTGACAAATTAATCAAAAAGCGTAAACGCTCGCGCCGCAAATCCGACGTGTTATTCAGAAGGCAAACATCAGTCAAGTGGTTAAAGAATGAATTTCCTTTGTTGGTTGACAATTCTCGTCGGAACCTTTTAGAACTGGTGGAGACGAGGTAGAACCCCGCACCGTGCGCCGGCACAATGACCTCGTACTCCACAGCCCTGTTTAACAACCCGTTGAATAATGCATACTTAACCACGCGTTGGAAAACGGCAATCATTCAGCCCATCGCAAAAAAGGGCAAAGACTGTACAAACCCAATGAACATGCGTTCGATAAGTTTACTTCCAAGCATCAGTAAAGTATTGGAAAATACTATTAACAAAGCTCTGCTAAAATGAGTAGACGACAACAACATTATTCCGAATAACCAGTTTGGCTTTAAGACGGGTCATGAAACCACACATGACGCAGCTAACCCTGTCTGATCGACTTGGAAAAAGCCTTTGAAACCGTATGGATCGAAGGGTTATATTACGAACTGGTCAGACATGGCATACATAAGCCTGTACTATATATACTTTATGATATGTTAAAGGACAGGAGGTTCGTGGTCAAAAGTGGTAATGTGACCTCTAATAAAACGTATAATATCAAGAATGGCTTGCAACAGGGAGCGGTACTTTCTCCGATTCTTTTCAAAATTTACGTTAGCGACTCATTAGATGCACTTCCGCAGGCTATTGTGTACGCAGACGATCTCATAATTTACAGAACAGATCCGAAAGTTGAGATCATAACTAGTTTAATAGAGCGAGACTTCAACAAAGTGCTGTGTGGGGGTTCTCTACATCACACGGAGAACCAACCCACAACCCTAACCTGCAAACATGCAAAAACAATCCGCAATTCCATACATTCCTAACTCCGCAATAACAACATTCCAAAACCCTCAACAGAATATATGCTAATCATCCCCCTATCCATTTTCCCAAAATTGCTTCGGTCAATCCTTTACCGAATTTTCATTCCCTATTTGCGACCAAGCAATCACAATATCCCCGAAATTGATATGCCTTAATAAAACATTAACCATCTACCCTCAATTACATCACCACCACATATAATTTTCCCCAAAATTGCTTCGGTCAATTTTCCACCTAATTCATATTTCCTCTTTGTGACCAAGCAATCTTAATTTCCCCGAAACGACTTCGGTTAATATTCTATCTGAACGATATTCCTGGCTTGCACCCAAGCAAATCCAATTTCCCCCGAAAATTCATGCCCATACTTGCTCGCGTTGCCAAAGCCAATTTCCCGGTACGCACAACCAACGAATCCAACTTATCTTACACGGCAAGGATTCGCTGGAACCAAACTCCTATGCAGGCATAGCAACTCTTCCAAAATTCCTTGTAATTGGCAGCGAGCCTAATTTCGCTATGACGCACCGCCACGACGCAATGAATGAACTTTTTTATTCGTAAGTCAGTCTAGTCACAGCAACCACCGAGCGCACATCGCTCCGCATCACCCCAGTCGAGATCCGTCCACCGCCGCGTCTGCACACGAGTCATTGTCCAACCGCCACCGAGCACACATCGTTCTTGCAATTGCCACCAGCCGATACCCAACCACCGCCCCGTCCAAACGCATTCGAGTCGAGGGGAAGTCCGCGCGAATTATTAGTTCTTAAATAACAACATAGCACCCAGAGGCAGTTTTAAATATTTGCGGAATCTAAAATAGACAGGTTAGGAAAGTGTTTCAACCATATTTAATCAGTAACTTAATGATACGGACACCATTTAAATTGAGCTCCTTAACGTCGAGTGTTAAAACGAATGTACAATATAAAAATCACCAAGGACAAATAAAGAACGCTAACATCGAAATAATTAAGTGCCTTTTATTCGTCTCTTCATTCGGTGTTCGGTTTGCTTTTGGGAAGGCAATTTTTGTGCAAAAAATCGTCGGTCGGTAATAGAGAACCTGCGCTGTACGTCGGCATCTACTATCTAACACCCCCACAGGCCTATTGCGACGACTGCAAACTTAAGATCAACTTCCAGAAATGTAAAGCCATCCTATTTAGAACCCGATTATATACAGCCACGAACGACACAAGGAAAAACTGGCGAAAGTTAGTTATCGTGGGACCGCATGGAGGTAAACTGGAAACCAAGAGTTTAGTTAAATACCTGGGCATCTGGCTAGATCAATATCTGTATTTCAAGAGACATGTAGAGGCTGCTTTGGTCAAAACGAGGAAAACTTTTGCTATGACAAGGTGGCTATTTCACATTAGCCAACTTGACAGTAGGGCAAAAGCCATATGCTATCTAACGCTAATCAGGCCAATGCTCATATATGGTTGTTCAGTATGGTTTAACATAGGTCCAAATTTGATGGAAAAGATTCGGGTGTTAGAAAGGAAGTGTCTCAGAAATTGTCTCAGATTATATCGGACACCGGAATCGGACTATAAAAAGTATTTTATGATTAAATTAATCAAAGGACATATTCCGAGAGCAATAAGCTCGTCCAATGACCTAATTATCCAAACACTCTGTACTATGAGAGAGTACGTCGCAACGGCTTTGTTCCACCAGAGGCGTTCCTTGATTTGGACATGAAAGGGCTTATACAGGATAGATCCGGAATTCCGCTGATCAATCATATAAGTAGATCATCCGTAGACGGGCGATTGCGTTACGACCGGGAAGTAACGCGCACCCAAGAAGAACTCTTGCGCTTCAGTAGGGCTATCCCCACAGAGACCTGGACGATAGTATTAAACAGCATCAACAGTTCTGGTGGCAATTAAAGATCTGGATATCAATGCCGGTAGAATAACAGTATCATCAGCCAGCTTACACACACTTAGCTTTTCTAGAATTAGGGTAGTAGAAGAGTTAAGTTAAGTTCTTTTAAATGAAATTAAAAACAAAGAAAGAAGTAAGTTAAATTTTAAGAAAAAAAAAAAACGACACAAAGTTTTCCTAATTTTTCTTTGTCATACAAATAGTCATCCCCCGGTTGGTAGAAACCTTGACGTGGTGCAGGGGCTTAAATTACAATGAATCACTCAGTGTATGCTGAAGGAAGCATACGCTTCCAGTAGGGCCACCCATTTCAGACAGGCTAGCGAGTAGTAACACACAAAGATCTACCACCCCTAATCCAGGGTGTTGCGCGTCACCGTCCCCATTGGTTGGTTTGCAACCAGACAGGCTAGCGAGGAGTAGCACACGAAAATCGACCACCCTTAACCCAGAGTGTTACGAGGCACCGTGCCTATTGGATGGTTTGCACCCAGTAGTATACCGGCTGTATTATAACGGCGTCTCTCTGACACCGCGTCGAATCAGAGCAGTAAACAGACCTTACCATATCAAAACGGGGCTCTGATCTCAGACCGCCATCTATTTGAAACCCCAAAGACTCGTGGGAACAAAAATGAATAATCTGTATACAAACGACAATCTCACGAAAAACCCGGTAGGGATAGGTGTGATGAGCTGACACTACCATAAGGGAACAAATCATCAAGTAAACTCCGACTCTGCAAAAAGGACACATAGGGAGAAACAGAAAAAACGGGATATACGCGTCGGCACGTGGAATGTTCGAACGTTATATAAACCAGGCGCGATACAGACGGTCGTAGAAAATGCGAAACAATACAAAATGGACATCGTCGGGCTTCAGGAAGTCCCACATCAAGTAATGGAAACCAACAGCTTTACACTGGCGTGTGGAGGTACCGATACACATAACCTCGGAACTGGCTTCATCATAAGCAAGAAGATTACGCCCCATGTAAAAAATGTGCAATTTATTAATGACCGAATGTCTGTACTAAAAATACAGGAACCATTGTACAATTATGTATTTATAAACCTACACGCCCCAACAGAATCAACAGACGAAAAAACGGAGGACACATTCTACGAGACTCTAGAGGAAGTATTCTATGGCATCTCATCATTCGGTGTTAAAATCCTCCTCGGGGATTTCAATGCGAAAATTGGGAAGGAAGTCATCTTCCAACCAACTATAGGTAAAGAGAGCCTATAGCGTTTGGAATGATAGTGAAGAACGTGCGATTCGAACTGACGCTATGACAGTTAGAATCACAAAAAATTGAAACAATGCGTTACCCATCAGGCTACTGGCCGTGTTTAAAATTCGATTTTTAAACTCAACTATATTCCATTGATCTGAATTGTTATGTTATCGCTATGGTATACGGCTCTGATGTATTTTCTTATTCGATTTTCGTTCGGTGTTCTTCACTATTTGCCTGTGTATTGTGTGTGTACCTGTTAGAGACGCTACAAGCCTACATGAAGGTTCAAATGATAATGGAATTCGAATTATCACATTCGCAGCGTCAAAAGATTTGGTGAAAACCACGATGTTCAAGCACAAGCAAATCGAAAAAGCCACATAGATATTACCCGACGGCGCAACGCGTAATCAAATAGACCGCTTCCTCATAGACAAAAGACAGCACTCGAATATCCTTGACGTAAGATCATATAGAGGAGCAGATTGCGACTCCGATCACCTTCTTGTGATGGGGAACATTAGAAGTCGGCTCGCAGCAAACCCACATGGGCACGGGAGACGAGCAAAAAGTTCGACATTGATAAACTAAAAGACCTACGCCAAAGGGCTGAATATCAAAAGGAACTAACGAATAGATTTAGCACCCTAGAGAATGGGAGTAGTGGGGAAGAGGAAACCAATAATCTGGGCACTAAATGGGCATCGATCAGAGACACAATCAAACAAACAGCCCAAAAGGTATTAGGATTTAGGAAAACAATTAAGTCCAAACCTTGGTTTGACGATGAGTGCAGGGCGAAGATCGTACAACGTAAGCGCCTTAGAGTGATATGATGAAGTCAACACAGAAAGACACGCGACAATTCGGAAAGAAACAACTAGACTTTTCAAACCCAAAAAACGCGGATGGGAGAAGACTCGGATCGAAAAAATCATAGAAAATGCCAGAGCAAATAACAGCAGAGGTATGTATGTCGGCATAAATTCAATTAGAAATGGTTACCGAGGGAGAGCCAAAATAATTCGAGACGCAAACGGTTGTGTGGTCGCAGAAACAAACAATATCGTGACAAGATGGAAGCAGTACTTTGAAAACCTGGTTAATGTGCGCACCCATCAACCACAAATGAACGCACCAGACGTACATACACCCAAGCCTCAGACCCCAGAGCCTCTTTCGACGAAGTTCTAGATACAATAAACCGATTGAAAAACAACAAGGCTCCCGGAGTCGACTGCATACCGGCAGAGCTTGTGAAGCATGGAGGAGAGGCAACCGCTCGAAAGATCCTCTAACTGATTAAAACAATATAGGAAAAGGAAGTCATTCTGGAAGAATGGAAAACCTCAATAGTCGTCCCCATTTTCAAAAATGGTGACAGGTCTGACTGCGAAAATTACAGAGGAATATCATTGCTCCCAACCACATACAAAATACTAACAAATGTCATACTGGCGAGAATCATACCGGACGCAGAAGATATACTGGGAGACCAATGCGGATTCCGTAGGAACCGGTCAACGAGCGTCCCGATGCTTACAGTAAGGCAACTACTGGATATGAAGTGGCAATACGGAGAGACGGTTCACCAACTGTTTGTTGACTTCAAAAAAGCCTACGACTCAGTCGCAAGGCAAAGAGTCTACCATATTGTAGTTGAGCTGGGAGTCCCGCAAAAATAAGCCGCCCTCATTCAAACCTGCATGAACGAAAACAAAGGGCGAGTTAGAATAGAAACTCAACTCTCAGAACCATTTGAAATCCGGGACGGACTAAAACAGGGCGATGGCCTCTCACCATGTCTCTTTAACTTTGTCCTCGAGTATGTAATCACAAAGGTACAAGACGACAACATGGTCGGATCATCCCTGAACGGGGTCACACAAGTGCTCGCATATGCGGATGGCATCGCCGTTCTGGGCGATAATCTAGAAACTGTAAGTAAAAACAGTGAAATCATCATGCAAGCGGCAGAAGAAGTGGGCCTAGAAATAAATAAAGACAAAACAAAATACATGATTACGGCGAGAGCAGGTGGACCTCAGGGAACACATATAAACGCCAGAGGCAAGATATTCGAAAAAGTTAAAGAATTTAAATATCTGGGAACGATACTGACGGCCAGTAACGAAATGTCGAAGGAAATTAACAAAAGACTACAGTCCGGCAACGCTAGTTGGCATGCAGTCAGTAAACTGCTGAAATCCAAACTGCTATCACGCAATATAAAGCTCCGTGTCTATAGAACCATAATCATGCCGATAGTTCTATACGGGTGCGAAAGATGGGCTCTCACAAAACGGAAAGAAAACAAATTCCGCGTATACGAGAATAAAGTCCTAAGGGGTATCTTTAGCGGCAAATATGAGGAGGAGGCAGGATAATGGAGGAAACTCCACAACCACGAATTGGAAGAGCTATACCGCAAACCTACAATAGTGAGAGTAATCAAGTCGCAAAGATTAAGATGGGCCGGACACGTGGCTCGAATGGGCAACGATAGGACTGTGCATAGAATTCTTGACGGCAAGCCAACGGGAAAGAGACCGACGGAGATGGGAGGACAATGTTAGGTTGGACCTCGAGGAGATCGAATCGGATGGTCGAACGTGGAGCGAAGGCGCACGGGACAGGGAACCATGGCGGAGTCGAGTTCGTAAAGTCATGAACTTTGGGGTTCCTACAGGCCAATAAATAGAATCGAAGTTAAATTTTAAGAAAAAAGAAAAAAAATCGACAAAGTTTCCCTAATTTGTCTTTGTCATACAAATAGTCATAATTACAGCCACAAAAAAAAAGTTCTTTCGCCGAAAGGCAAATTATACAATAGTCGTGTAAGTTTTAGCTTAGAGCGTCTGCGTAGGACCAGTAAGTTACAATATAAGATAATTAAGCTAGAATTTAAGCATTTTTTGTCTAGCATGTAATTTAGACATTAAGAATATTAAAAGCAAATAAAAAATGAAAAAAAAATGTACGTAGAAAAATTTAGAGTGCCCATACAGAACCAGTAAATTATAATACATGAAAATATAATATGTTAAAATGGGCTTAGCTTTCAGTCTAATATTGTAAGGAACCTTATCTATTCTTCTTTTTCTTTTGCAAATAATTGCGTTAAGGGAAAGGAAAAAAGCCATAAGAAACTGAACACTAAATTACGTTGATATTGTATGGGTGTATGTTGCCAGGAGATCTTATGCAGCACGTATTCTAAATGTCATTTTTCGATGTAAAGCAGAATCTCGCTATTATTAAGCTAAATTTAATTCAAAAGTTAGTCATGAATGAAGGAAGTTCACTAGTACCAAAAGAACTATTTTACTACAGGCTGGGACAACAATAATGTCATAATGTAAAATTAGCTGCCATTTTGTTAGAAATGTAAAAATTGGACTCTGTTTTCATGGAAAGTTTATTTGAAGGTCTAAAAAATACTACTTCTCTATTTCATAGTAATTCTGTATGTGACTACAACATAAACGTCAACGCACAATGGCATTAGACATTTGCACATTCGCACGTATTTACAACATAAGAAGGGTCTGCTTTCGTAATGAAAAGATATTTGGAAAATTACGTAATTTATTTTAAAGCTTATTTGAAACTGACTATATGTCTCTCTATCATCCTTAAAGAAGCATTTTTTTGACGATATAACGTAAATCTTTGTTTTACCCCTACTCAACCACCGTTCAAAAATACGCTTCCAAACTTCCAGAAAACGGATTGAATAATTATGTTCCTAACTCCTACTATGATTCATTCTGATCCTTTTTACAATCCATCTCAATCTGCTTGTCACAAAGTAAACTGTAAGGAACTCCGAGAATATCCACTCCAATCCATTTCTTCTTCCGGAATCTTCCTATCCACATATATACACCCCTATAGTAAAAAAAGAATCTAAAGGATATCAGATTTCTGAAATAATCACATTATGACTACGACACCAGGATATTATGTGACCAAGTTCATTCGTTGGCTTTTCCATCTTCTTTTTTATGTTTTCCTTTGCTTGACTGCTGCTCCTTTTCTTGGAGCTATAGCAAAGCCCCATCCAATTCGCACAAAGCCACATAAAAAGGAAAAAAGAGAAAAAAACCGTCGAAAATAAAACAAAAAGGACTCATCGCACATGTGTTCACCTCAAATTTCATGAATAGCGATGGGCGGCATAGAAACTTGCCAAGTGTACGGGTGTCAATTTCATGTGAAACCATATCTGTAGGCAGACGTACTCATACTCAGATACGCTCCGATGATATGGAAACAAAAAGGATATACAAAAGCGAGATCCATAAAAAGAACCTTTTATCCGGTTGCTTAGGTTTCGAAAACTGGCTCATCTGCTCGTGTGGTCTTGAAGGGGCAACCAGCGGAAGTTCTTGAAAATTTTGTGACATTCTGTGGCTTCAATTAAAAGAGACGTCGGAGGAGGAAAGCCATAAAAGGATTTTTAGTTCATTTTTTGCTACTGAATAGAACTGGATGGGAATGTGATTTATGGGATTGTACCGCCGCAACGGAAGTGAATTTGTTCTCACGACTCTGACATATTTAAGGATGCAAGATTATACCATACAAATGAGGTATTAATTATCTGTGAAGCTGGCAAAGGCATCAGAGAATGAATACTTTGGCACACAAAAAAAAAAAAAAAAAAAAAATTAAAACAAAGTTTTGAGTGGAGCGCTCGTGACAGGCACAAGACAATCCAAAAAGTGGTGACTGGTATTAGGGCATTGGGGCTAACCCAATTGGGTTAATTTTTTGTCAGTATTATCATTAAAAATATTTTAAAATGAATTTCAGAAAATTGGGATTGGATTCATCCAATTTAATCTTTTTCTCCGTGTTATTTAAACTAATTATATTCAGTGTTTGCAAATGGTCATTTATATTGATCATGCAGTCAAATGTGGTGTTTTAATTTTACATGAACTCTTTTCTATACAAACACATAAAAATCCCTCTGATAATGAATATGTACAATACAAGCCTCGACATTTCTTCTCGAATACCATTTCTTGTTTCGAAAGCCTTGTTTTATGAGTTGTCACTTCATATATAATAGGTAAGTACAATATTAAATAAATCTATGGGAGAGTATTGTGGGGGATAGGTATATGTGTCGGTAAGGACACGGGTTCATCGATATTCCCACCTACTTGTTCCACCGAGAGCGAAAGGCACCAAGTTCACCCGCGGGCTTTAGAAAAGTAAAAAAAAAAGTCAAGCACTGGTATGTTGTTTGAATTAACGTTTATTTATTTATTTAGGTGTAGCTTTACAAAATCCATCTAAGTTCAGGAACCTTAAGCAATTAGTAATTCAAAACATAAATCTCACATTCTCACATGTGGATTCCTCGCACTCGGGACTAATTTTAATCCAGTTAAGTTCGTAAATTTTAAGTAATTAGTTATTCAAAATTAAAATGTCACAACCTCACATAATCGTTAGCGTAGTTAATCAAACACCTAGCCGTTTAAATATTGCGTACACACGTCGCGCGTAGGTATTCTGAACCAGGTGACATGGGAACAGCACAACCGTTTGAATTAATGACGCCGGTAAATAAAGTGTAAAGACTGCACTCGTACACGCTATCTTAAATACACGCCCATCAATTTGCGACGACAATTCGTTGAGCTCGACCACCCGACTAATCAGGGATGCGCACTGGAGGGTATGAAGGGACGTCTGTCCTCTGGGGTGGTTATTACTCGACTGATCGATTAAAGGCAGGAAAAAGTTTATCGCGTCGTGGCAGTGGAGTCATAGCTAAAATAATCTCGCTGCCACTTACTCGGAACTTGGAAGGGATTGCTATGTTTGCATAGGGAATTCAGTTCCAGCGAATCCTCGCCGTATAAGCTGAGTTGGATTCGTTGGTTGTGTATACCGGGAAATTGGTTTCGGCAGCATAGCCAAGTGTGATCAAGGGTCTTGATCGTCGTGATTGTTTCGTGGGAAATTGGCTGTCGCTTAGGGAGGAAATGAACCGAAATTGGAATTGCTTGGGTGCGAGCAAGGAATATCATTTAGATAAGATTTTAACCGAAGCAACTTCGGGGAAATGTATGCGGCTCGGTATAGTTGGTGGTAATGGTTAATGTTCCGTTGTAGGTTTGAATATGCGTTTTATTACAGCGTATGAACTTCGGGGAAATTAAAATTGCTTGGTCGCAAGGAAAAAATATAACTTAAGTAAAGAATTGAACGAAGTAATTTTGGGAAAATGTATGTGGGGTGATGTAATTGAGGGAGATGATTAATATTCCGTTGTAAATTGGATTTATTTCAGCTTGGGAAATGGGCTCCTGGTAAATTGGGGGATGTATGCAATTGCGGATTGGGGACGGATGCTGCTGCATATTGGGATGGGTGCGCTTGCAGGTTTTGCATGGTTGCGAATGTGTGTATTGCAGGTTTTGAATGGGGAGTCGGGTTGAGATGACGCGCTGTTAGCTGTCAAGATTGGTTGGCATTGTAGGTTGGTTCCCTATATGTTATATAGAACCCCCACAGTATAAATTGCGATCTCGCTGAAAACCCTGAAAAACGTGAGAAAATCCGATAGCCCTACAAATAAGCCAAATGATAGATATAGACTTACGTCCTTATATATATATAACGGATGTGTGAACATGTGTGAATTACAAATTCACTGCGGGCGTTCACTATTGATGGCTATCAAATAAATAATAAACATTGTAGGGTCTTAAAACTTGAAACTTACTCTTTCTAAGATTGGTACTATTTATAACAGTCATTATATTATAACTACGTATACATATATATATATATATATATATATATATATATATATATATATATATATATTGTGACCCATCAGTACTATATATATATTGTGACAGATCAGTACTAGAATATTCGAGAAAGTCCGAAACAGAGTACTAGATTATTCTAGAAAGTACTGGAAAACTGGAGACTATGAACAGTAGAACATTCAAGGCTATGGATCGGACGGAAACGAAACCCCGAATCAGAATGAGGAAACGGTATAAATACGTCGCACACAGAGCATGGAGATAAGTAAGAAGTAAGAAGTAAGCAGTAAAAGACGCGATAAGTACGGAAGCGATAAGTCAAGAAATCGTTAAGTGTACGGTAAAAGTAACGGTTGTGGTTAACGGACTAATAAAGTGTTACATTAATTCAAAAACGACTTAACGGCTCTTATTTATTAAAAATAATTAATCCAGCGAAACCTAAGCTCGCTACAATATATATATATATATAGTATGGTTATTGGATACCAGTAAAAGTTAAGTTTCTTCGAACGTATACAATAACCACTCTCATTTTTAAAAGGCCAATTTGATTGCATTGACTTGAATACGATCGCACCACCATAAATACCCTTTCGAATCTTGATTACCATAAATGTCATTAAGTCAAATCTTGACGCAGATATCGTTTTCAAAAGACCTGTTAAATGTACTGCTATTACTTTTCCGTCAGTGATATCATCCCATTGTTAACATTACCGCTTGACAGGTTTAAGAAGTAGATTTATCTTGACATTAACATAAAACTACGAATGATCACTAAACGATCACCATAATAACTGTACCATGAAATCGTAAAACGATGCGTTAGTGTTGGATTTTTCTGTGATCCAGTACTAATAATATTTTCCAATGCAAAGTGATCTAGGCGGGAGCGATTCGTATTCAAATTTTATGCAGTCACATGCAGTCAGATAAACTATACACGTGAAACTAATGAAACGACGATCCTTTAAGATAAGCTTCGTGTTTTGTCACGGATTCGACTAAATCAAACCTTCAGTCTCTACACGAGCTTAATAAAATGCCTTTCATAGTTCAGCATAAACAATCTCGAGTAAAAATAAACAACTTGTCTTATCTTCGAAGATCAGCTGATCGGATCCTAATTAACTCAATCGATTTGTAATCAGAGTCGTTGAGCAGCCAATGTCAAGTTGTTGGCAACAAATGATAACTACTTACTTCAACTCATACGAGTACTCTCGATAGTACAATGAGGCTTAGTTAAAAAAAGCTGCTGATCGATTAATGCTAGATGAACGGCAATTTTGGTGATCAAATGGGGACCTCACATAGAAGAACGTACGCAATCCCAATCAATGCTGTTTGACCTAGATTTCGGAAAAACCGATCGCGTCGATCAACTCGCACACCGACTTCATATCTCTTGCTATTGATGTAAGATACATTTGTATATGCAATCTCTGATATAACCGCATTAAAATGTTAGCGTCGTCGTCAAATATGATGATTGGTTTGTGATTATTTATCTTGACACCTTCGAGATGGGAAACACTTCGAAAACTATCAAAATTACTTTAAATAAACAAGGGAAAGGTGATCTCGAATTTCATGTCTGCCATATGTCGAGACTCTCGTAATTGATTTCCCAACACACCATTGAATCTATAAGTGCAGTTGTCACATGTATCGGAGGTCTGCAAGCAGAACGCCTACCTGGCGTAAATTGAATCTGTGTAATATAATATTTTCTCAGACCTTTATCGCATCTCGTGGCAGGTAAAAAGTGGCACAACAATCACATAGAAAACCTGCCTAGGTTGATGCATTATTGATGATGAAGGGAAATCTGAGACCAAGCGATGGTTGTAAAGTGGAGCCAATGTATGCACGTAATTTCACTTTCTTTATATTATTAAACTGAAGTCCATGCGTAAGATTCCTATTCATAAATTTGATGTAACATAAGTAGAAGACCCACATGTGGTACAAGTTCATTTTGAATTATGTCGCCATCAAAGAAACTATTTTTATTAGGACAGCGATCGATAAAGATAATATATGTTGTATCTATTCTATAAAAAAAGGTTTTCTCCAGGCGAGAAAAATTTCAATAATTCTCGATCGATTTTGAGCAAGTCCATCAATGAGGCACATGTTAAATTGACTGCCAGGTATCCCCAAATGTGAAATAAAACACAAGAGCTAACTACCGAATATTGAATAATATTGTTGTGTACTGGTGTTTATTTTAGGTGGCATTACCTACCATTGACACCGTTGTAGCTTAAATTTGGCAGTAATATGTGTTTAGTGTGACGTGCGGCTGACACATTGCAAAGGAGGGAAGAGCAATGCCTCAACCGTCACCTAGGCAAACTCTATCAGCATTACAGTCGATTGAAAATTCGACTCAATCCAACTAAAGCAGTCGCCGTAATTCTAAGTAGCAAACACTCCCAGCCAGCTTCTCGATATTCACAGAATATTCAAATATAAATAGGAGGTACTACGACTAGATTACAGGACAGGGTGAGACATCTCGAAGTTATTTACATCCCAAAAAAAATTTTCACAAATATATGACCCATATCCTTCCAAGGGCCATCGTTCGATCTAAGCAACTGCATAACATCTTACAGTAGAGTAATAAAGTTGACACCAAAGTTAAACTCCTCTGCTATAAACAGATTCTATCAACGAGATCGTTGAGTCTCTGTATCGGTTTGTATGGCTCTCGGAGCGAGACACTTTTGGGATAGAACGATTCATTGCATTAGTAACAATGTTGTTCATCGTCGAAAGATAATGATCAATTTCGTCATTATGAAGATTTCTGTCAGTTGGTGGATCTATGCCATTGGAGCGTAATTCTTTTTTTATTATCCGATCAAATCGCGACCAGTGTGCTTTATCGGAGTTAAAAGAATGCATCCGTTTATACTGCTCAAGTAGTGAGTGTTCGTTTGGGACATGTATTACAGTACCGAGTCCACTCGATTGTACGAAGACAATTTCGAGTAGTTAGATCCGTATCTAATAATTGTATTCGCTCGTCCAGCAACAGTATACCCAAGAAGGAATTACCTCTTGGATATGACGGCGTACATGTAGCGTACAATTCTAGTTTATGTTCGATAGCGTTTGTTTGCCACCAGTCGAACAACACATTGTCTCTTGTGTTTGTGATAAGGTTACCCCAAGCACTGTGCTTGGAATTGAGATCTCCCGCCATAAAGAAATAATTATTTTCCGAGTCTAACTTGAGACTTCGAAAAAGGGTATGAAGTTCATTGATAAACTGTATACACTGTGGAGCTTCGGGAGCATAAGCAGAGATCACATATAGATCCCTTTGACTTTTCAAAGGAATATCTATAATGCAGGCTTCTAGCACCTGGAACTTGTATACATCTCTGCTGTAAACGACTTTGTGTTGTAGACCATTTTTAACTAAACCAGCTGATGTGGTTCCCGCTGTTGAGTTTCCTTAGTTTGTCGTGTTTTCTTGGCTTCGTGGGTTGCTGTTGTCTTTGTTCTTGCTGTTGTTGTTGTACCATTTTCGTTTTCCGCTTATTCTGGCTCGAATCGCTTTTTTAGCTTAAGAACTTCCTCCATTTGTTTATCCAGTTGTTCTTTTTTAAGACTAATCTTATGGATGAGTCTGTTGAGGGCCTCGAACTGATTGTCGACGTCTGCATTTGTTCCGCTAACAGCTAGGTCTTGGAATTGGTTTCCAGCCAACGAGTACTGGGCACCATGGGCATTGTCTTCGTCGTCGCTGTTGACACTTAACGTGTCTGTATCCATGTTTTTGTTAATTTTAAGGCATTTAGCCTTTAGATTTAAGTCTGTATTTTGCCTTCTCCGAAGCGCCATTTTGCATCCATTTGATTTACGTCCATTTTTTTTTTGTTTTTATTGTTTTTTTTTTATTGCGCGAGTGACAGTTGGAAAATCACGTTCAGGAGTTTCTTTATTATATTGTGCACGTACACAAACAGGAACACTTCGTATGTCGCGTATCGGCACTAATTATTTTTTTAATTATTTTGGGAGCAGAGAAGTCACAAGCGAACCCGTACTCATTTAAGATGTGCGATGCGGTTTAATTTAAAAATAATAATTTAACAATAATTTAATAACAATTTTACATAAACTCTACTTTTTAGGCCGTTCCGTTGAAGGGTTCATTAACTATCGTTTGTCGATTGTCGACACGTCTACATCGGATCGTGGTCAATTTGGTACTGTTCAACATCGATCTCTTATACAACTGATACACACGGAATGACAGCTTGTAAATGACTAAAACTTAGTCATGAAAAGAGCAATGATTAAGCTACGTATATCCAAATCGGCGAGCGAATTTTATACGTTCAACTATGTTTTTAAAGCAACCAATTTCAGAGCCGAGTTTCTACGTGCACACCTATTAAATGCACACGTCAATATGTATCTTTCTTTAATAGAGTGTTGTTGGGTATGAGTGAAGTGCCAACGTATGGCACGCTGTTCGTTCGTATCCCCATCGAGTTCTGCTGTAAGAATTGTTCACCCGAGAAGATGGAATAAATAAACGCACTGAAAGTTATTTTGAGGTTAATCCTTTTTTTTATTTCACTTATTAATATTTTGTTTTTATATATATAATCCATGAATACTGTTGATATGAAGCAGCAGAATGTAAGGCACGCCAACACACTAAGTGAGTACGCCACGGTGGCTTTTCCAAGAGTTAAAACTGTGTGCATTAGAAAATCGAACAATGAAGACTTGCTGACCGAACGGAATTGGAATGGACCTAATTTAAAATCAAACTCTTTTTAACTCGTTAATGGAAATGGTTGTTGATACTCAAACTGCCGACAGACATGTATTTCGTTTTGCTTCGCGAGCGAATGCATCCGCATGCGACCGATCTGGTCGATGATTATGAAATGACTAATTCGGAAAGGGATGAAGTTGGGTAATTTTTGCACTTGACAACCGAAAGAGAACACACTTCTGCTCTCCCATTGCCACGTTCGTCGATGTGTGGTAGATTACATCGATAAATTGATGATCGAAGAAAGCGGGAGAATGAGAGAACAGAAACACGATGTATGATTATCTTAGGGTGGATTTGGTTGTATGTGCATGAATCAATGTAGTTCGGAGCGAAACCCGTTTACCTAATTCGGTAATATGGTGAACTCAGAGTACATTGATCTGTACGAAGACAGAACTTAGAAGGAGGCGAAAATTAAGCTGATGCTATTCACCTGCGAGAAGAGAGCATTGATCCCCAGCGAATGAAGTGTCTGGAGAAAGTGTAAAGGACGCTGACCTGGCTAGGGAAATCTGATCATGGGAACTAACTTAAATGCTTTAATAATTTCCCCAGCGGTCGCAAGATTAAGCAACCGCCGTTTGATCAGACTATGCCGTTGCTAACCGACATGATACGATTTCCTGTGGAAATCTCATGGGTTAGCGAAATGGAGTTGCCGTGTGGCAAAAGAGTAGCTAAACTCAATTATGCATTATCTGCATAGGATAATGAGTTTAGCTATGCGTCCCTTGGGAAATCAATGATTCTCAGGTGAATACCGAACGGTGGGATAGGGGTTAGTATGACACGCTGAAAGCGGTCGAAATAAGGCGGAAATTGTGGTTCAAATTGTGGGTTGGTTCTCCATTTAGTATAGAGAATCCCCACAGTGTCATTACCAATTGTCCACGATAGTATTATATATAATATCCGTTAAAGAGCAAACGGGCACCTATTTGCTTGAAGGTTTATTGTAGCAATCCAAGTTTTATTTAATTAGACGTAAGCCTGGCCTCTTGTTGCGATAGCAATTATAACAGTATCCCAAAAACAATAAGGAGACTCACTTGGATGAAACATTTCCCAGCAGTTGGTTCTCCAAGTTTTCCTCAAGGTGAAACATGCTGCCATTGATACGTCTTCAAAACACTTTCGAATCATGTCTGTTGCCTATATCTCTTGAGAACGTAAAACCCTGACAGTTTTAAGGATACCATCGACTTCGATCATCGAAAAGTAGACGTGAACTGATTAGAGTGGTTCCTTCAAAAGTAATGACTTCATCTTCTCTGATATAAGTATGGCGCTGGTTCTTACGCTGCTTTTCAAAAACCTCTTCGATTTAGAGATTGATTTGAGTCGGAATTCGATTCAACGATTTCCTATTGCGGGTGTTTTAATTGAATTTCTCGATTCTGTGCTGTGTACGAACATCAGGGAGGTATCGGCATCGATCTGAGGAGCATCCACCCAAGCATAGTCAAATAATACTAGACTTTTGTGTTCTGCTCTAATATCAAAGCAACGCTTCTTAATGGATTGAATTTGAACTCTTTTATTCTCCGTTTAGGATGGATAATAATCTTTAGTCTGGTGGAGAGGATAGTAAATGTGTTTGTGATGCTTGCGTCTACTGGTAACCAGTAGTTGAGCAGACTGAAGATTTGATTAATTTATTTGAGAGAATCTCATTGGAAACTAAACCATCGGAGATAAATTCCTTTCCGTTTCCGTCGCAATTTTTCCATGATTCAAGACGTTCCTTAATTGTTTGTGACCAGACATGCAGTGAAGTAGTGGTTTATTTGCAGATGAGTTTTTACAAGGAAGAGTAGTTAGCTTTGTGAGCGGAATTTACCTTATTGGCAAGTGCGGAATTTGATAAATTTGAAGACTTCTTTCTGCAATGGTAGACGGGAGAAATACAACCTCCTTCTGGTTCAGAACATACCAGAAAAATAGTCTTTTCGTCTTCGATTGTATGATCATTTAAAATAAATGAAGTGAGTAGCCCTAGACAATTTTTTTTAAGTCTTCTCTAGAACTGGTAGCGATTTTGGATACAAGCAGGCTGCCCTTGTAGCGGTTGACAGTTGGAGCCAATGCTACCAAGTTTGGTATATCAATGCTGAGGAGATCTGTTTTTCCCGACGTCATGCAACATAATGAAATCTAACGAAATGAACTTTCTGAACAAGCTCCTGTTGTCTTATAAGAGATAAGTATATGGGGCGTATTGAGCCTATTACTCCAGCGTGGTAGCGCTTAAAGACTTTATGATTCCGTCTCGATTTATCATGTCCACGGAAAGTGCATTTTGTTAGGAATCGAGGAAAACTGTTAATAATTTTTGTAATTATTAATTTTTTATTATATAAAAATAAGTTATTATGGTTCAAATGATAATAAAAATTATGAATACATATTCAACAGTTTCTTAAAAAAAAATTAGAAAAACATTCTTTTTTTTTTTTTTTTGACCCCATGACTCACAAATCTGTTTAAAATCAATTTTTTAGAGCAACTCTGAGATGTAAAAACAGCAAATTTCGACTAAATCGTTGATCCTGCATTTTTGAATCTCATGGTCATGTATATGCCTATAACTAATCGACCGCCCAGAATGTACTTCAAAACTATATTTTAGATGCCGCTGTGTAGTAGTACGTGTTTACTATTGCAATAGCACGTGCTTCGTCAATCACCTGTACGTTGCAGTTCAAGTTGTAGTTAGGAATTGCAGCGATCATTCTATAAACAGTCGCTCGTTAAAAGTCAACACGCGTATGATTTTTAGAATGCGCTTGCTTGGTATTGGGATCAGTGGCATTAAAAAGTTCTGCGCTTTCATGGATCTTCCAAAGCCAGATTTGCCAGTAATGTACGATGTGATTACTTCTAATATTGCAATTGCTACCAAACGCGTGCGCACTTTATGTTTGAAAAGTGCAGCTGACAAAGAAAGAGTATGTTTATTAATATTTCAAGAATACAGTAAAGAAAATTTAAAGTAAAAAATTCAAGATTCAAAAAGTTAACAGCTGATGAAGTGGGGGATCTCAAAAAGTTGGCACGCGACCATACCCACGATTTAACCCTCCTGGCAATCTGAAAAACATTTTTTTTAACAAAATGGCGATGCTTGAAAAAAAATTTATATTTGTACGACTTTTTTTTAGTTTTTCGAATTTTTTAAAAATAGTTAACATGGAAATTTGGGGATGAGGATAGTTCATGCAATAGAAAAGCGTATAAAGAAGGCATATAATAAATTTGAAGTAAGTAATTGGGTATTGTTTTAAAAAAGGCAGTTTCGAGAAAAACGCGTTTAAAGTTTCACGTAAAGTCCGGAATGAATATGTTTCGTTTAGACGACAGCCATACCTCCGAAAATAATTTGAATTTTCTAAAATCCTCTTAAAGACATATTCTTAGAGGGTTAAGCTTTGAAAATATGAAAAAAAAAATGTTTTTTTTTAAATTTCTTTCCCCTTGTTTTTTTTTTTTTTTTTTTTTTTTTGTTTCGGTAGGAAAGTGGAAACCTTTAAAAGATACCTCTGGACCGATCCAGCGGCATGCCGGATTTTTACCGACTAAAACCATCTACCGGCAGGCACATATTCCCGTCAATCCCGGCGGAACTTTCTTTTAGATATTCCATGGGGCGGGACAGAGTTTACTTGTCACTCCTCCCGTCACGTCGCAACCGCTGCATCATGTCACATAGAATATCACTTGCTATGGACCATGTGCGGTTTTGCATTGCCAAGCAAATCATGAGGTTCCAATGGGCAAGATGGAGTTCGACGCCGTCGTTGGCATGTTACAACGCTCCGAATAACTTCATAATGTCATCATCATCATCGGCACGACAACCGGGATCCGGTCTTGGCCTTATTTAACAAATCTCTCCAGCGGTCCCGATTTCGAGCCGATGTCATGCAGTTTGGCACTCCCAGGCTCTGGGCGTCCTGGTCTACGCCATCCCTCCATAGCAGACAAGGTCTATCGCGCTGTCTCGTTCCATACATCCTGCCACAAAGGGCCTTCCGTGCAGGCTCCGCTTCGCTCATTTGAGCTTCATAATGTATAATACGTCAATTACATTGGCGATGGGGACTCGAAAACGTATAAAGGAATTGTTTACGCCAATTTCTATGAAAATGTTTCTGTTGCTATAAAAGAGTGCATTGGTCACGTTCAAAAGAGACTAGGAACTCACCTTCGTAACGAAAAAAAAAATACCAAAGACCTCGAGCGCCGAGGTAAATTGACGAGTAAGTTGATAAACTTACTATCTCTTACGAACTTGAATCAGTTGAAGAAATGAGAAATGGGCAACTCTCTACCATAGCTCTGTAAGCAGGGCGTTAGAATATACTCACAGCTAGGCCGGCTTGTCGTAAGAGGTTGTGGGGGTTTAGGAGATGTATTGCGCCAAGGCACGGGCACCTGATTCACTTTCTTCCCACTTTTCCATTTTCCGCGTCCATAAAATCGTGCGCGTCACCGCGTTCCTTGGGACGGGATAAAACTGACTGTTCCTAGGGTCGTAGGATGGTGCGTCTCTACAAATACCGCCTTCCCTCGTCTGTCCACCTTCTGCTGACAATGTTGATGCGATTGGAAGCAATGAGCGCGAACGCGTCGTCCACGAGCTATGGACTACGGCGATACACCATCGACGAAGGGAGGAAGGAATAAAACACTTCGGCTAATCGAACATAGGTTTACTTTTATTTGTCCTTTTTGGTTGCTTAACTTCTCTTATTCATAAAAGGTTGCACATAAAATTGATCTACAGAGCTAAATGGTTATACACTGAGGATTAACCTTTTGGGTTCATGGACGACTGCACACAAAATTGTTCTACAAGGTAGAGTAGTTCACTGTTCAATGGTTATGCGTTCCAGATGATCGTACGCTAAATTGTTCTGCACCGAGATTTGACTTTCGCTCGCGACTTTACTCGACCTCATTGAAAGATTAGAATTGACCCGAACCTCGACTTAGGTTGTGATTCTCACACTTTGGGGCACTCCTGTGGTTAAAATTGGCTAGTGTTTGTACGCTTCGAATATCGGTTTTCGACTTCGTTCTGGGCGCCGCGGCGGATAAATTACGACTGACTCATGGAATTGAAAATCCATTGCGTTGTGGTAGTGGCGTCGTAAACTCATTGCCACATCCTAAGAATTTAGTGGAAGAGTTGCTATGCCTATGCATATGAGTTTAGTTCCAGCGAATCCTTGCCGTATAAGCTAAGTTGGATTCGTTGGTTATGTATACCAGGAAATTGAAATTGCTTGGGTGCAAGCAAGGAATATCGATTAGATAGAATGTTAACCGAAGTCATTTCGAGGAAATGTATCACGCTTGGTTGGCTGTTAATGTTCCGTTGAGGATTTGGATATGCGCTTTGTTAAGGCATATGAACTTCGGGGAAACGTGTGCGGCTTGGTATACTTGCTAATGTTCCGTTGAGGATTTGGATATGCGTTTGTTATGGCATATGAATTTCGGGGAAATGTGGATTGCTTGGTTGCGTTGAGGAAATATAGATAATTGACCGAAGCAATTTTGGGGAAATGAATGCCGGGATGATTAGAATATATTCGGTTGAATTATATTCTGTTGGAGGTTTGGTGGTTTTTATTGCGGATTGGTGAGATGTATGCTGTTGCGGATCGGGTTTTGGCATGTTTGCAGGTTAGGGTTGTGGGTTGGTTCTCCGTGTGACGTAGAGAACCCCCACAAGGTAACTAAAGGCCGTGTGGTAGGTAGATTCACAACCCCCTGCCGCTCGGTGAAATACCAGCCCATCAAGCTATAGTCTCCGTGAAATGGTCGGGAGAAATGTCAGACCATATTTCGGAGCTTGACTGATGGACCGGCCCGAGAAAAGCTTGGGTTAGGTGTTAGTCGGTCCCAAAGTGCGATACCACCCCGTCAAGCTGTACATTCCGCGATATCCTCGGAAGAAATCTTTGTCTATGTTTCGGATGTATGGGGCAGGGACTGATATGGAGATAAGTCATGATGATAACTTCTTAGATAAAGAATGGCGGATGTAAACCGGTTCCTCATCCGGAACTACATGGGGGCTATGTCAGGGGGAACATGATGCAAATATTATGATAAATAACCGAACTTTAAGATCGTATAATAGAGCTACTTCTCGGGCCTCTGTCGACGCTCGACTTATAATGGCATTTTGCAACATCAGGGGCATCGGTTTCACCAATACGTATGTAAACGCCATCCACCAATATTTTCAAACAGCGAAACTTGATATCCTTGCTCTAACTGATACCCAGGTCAATTTGTCAACAGATTCGACATATCTTCGTTGCTCAGGATACGACTTACATTCGCGGTTCCGTTTTAAGGGCTAAGTATGCGTCTTCGCTCGGTCCCATCTGGCTTCCCCAAGGATGGAGGCGTTGGAACGCAATAACATGGATATCATATGCTTGAGGCTCGTGCTGAGGAATTCTGTTATATCTAATTTCTTTGTTGTCTTCACCGCTCCCTGAATGGCGATTGATCGGCCATATTTTTCGAAGATCTTCCACATTGAAATTGTCCCCCTTGCCGATTTTAATGTGACACAATTCCGGTTGGTAGGTAGACTCTAACAGAACCGACTAGGGTGGGAGGCTGGGGGAGATGTTCGCCGTTAGCCGCAAATTGACTTAACTCGTATAGGAACCTACACGAGTGCCGGATACCCGAGGTGATTATGCAAACACCCTGGATCTGTTTTTGACACCCGAGCCGAGCGTTTATACCGTGGAAGCTGCTGCACCAGTTGGAGACTCAGATCACTACTTGATATCGGTCCTGCAAATACTTGCATTTCAAACGAATAACCGAAGTTTCGCAATGTATGGAGGTATAGCGCTGTTAACTGGGACGATTAGTGAGATTTTTTCGCATCCTCTCCGTGGTCGGAGGTGTGCTTTGGAGACTCCGATGTAAATGCATGCGCGAAATCGGTCACAGAGATTATTCTTCTCGGGATGGAGATTTACATTCCGCATTCCATCAAACGAAGTTCATCTGAAAAGCCTTGGTTTGATAAAAAATGTTTATTACAGCGGCAAAAGTAGAAGTGTTAAACAATTAATCACACCGAGGTTTAACAGAACAGAATTTTGTTAGAATCAGATACGCCTGCAACCAGGCAATTAATACCACGAAGAAGGCCTACAACGATATAGTGACCAATAAACTCCTTCAGTGCCCGACCGGTTCGCCTTCCTTTTGGTCAATGCCAATGGCAATAAGCAGTAATTTGGCTTCCTATGCTGGTGACGGGCAGTGGGACGTTAGTCAGAAATCCAAAAGATAACGCTAATGTGTTCGCGAATTTATTTTCCGCGAATTCAAACCTCGATGCTGATCTTTGGGAACCACCTGTGATCGCTCCGGTATGGTCTTCGATGCGGGATGTAAGGTTCCGCCCGCGAACTATTCAACACATTCTACGTGGACTGTACTGTAATAAGGCAACCGGCCCGGACGAAATACCAGTAATACGAGTATAGTCCTTAAGAACTGTCCTGCAGACCTATCGGCGGTTCTTGGCAAACTCCTTCGCTTATCTTATGCACGGGGGGTATTTCCTAGATACTGGAAGGTGGCTTGAGTTCAGCCAATCCCAAAGAGGGGAAAAAAGTGTCTCTCACAAAATTACAGGCCGATAACCTTACAGTCTATGTTATCTAAGGTGATGGAAAGGGTCATCAATGCCGAACTAATTAAGTATTTGGAGTGCAACGGACTTCTGAATAATCATCAATACGGATTCCATGGCAGGCGGTCCACGGGGGATCTTTTGACACTTAAAACCGATATATGGACATCTACGATTGAGGGACATGGTGAGTCAAGGACGGTCGCATTGGATATCTCTAAGGCTTTTGATCGCGCCCGGCACGGGGCATTGCTGTGCAAACTTTGTTCATACAAACTTTCCTAGCAGATTTGTGACTGGACGAAGAGCTTCTTTGAAAATCGACAGATCCGGGTTGTTGTGGACGGCGAGTTCGTTCGGATCTGTAACCTGTTAATTCGGAGGTGCCTCAAGGTTCCATTTTGGCTCCAACCTTGTTTTTGCTTTACATAAATGATTTGTTGGCGAGAACGAATAACAAAGTGTTCAGTTTTACGGATGACGGTACTGTTGTTTCCTCTTTTTCGAGTGATCGAATGATTAATGCATCAACGTTGCGCCAGCTGAGATGTGGCCACATCGACACTCTGAATCGAAATCTGGATAAGTTCCTCCAGTGGGGAAAGGCCAATATCGTCGACTTCCATGCCACGAAGACACAATATACAACATTCAGAAAGAAAAGTGGAACATCGGTTCTACAGCTGATGATGAATGGTCAGGCCCTCGAATATGGGAAAAGCATGAAATGGCTCGGCGTCACGGTCTGCGGGAAAGTATGGTGGCATAAGGACGTGTCGAATACTGCCAGAAAGAGCCACGAAATATTTTATTTCCGACAACTTCTTCTCCTATATAAATCCCACATTAAACCCGCACTCGATTATTGCTCTTATGTTTGGAGCTCTGCTCCTAAACATACCCTCGACCTACTTGAGAGCATATGGATACCAGCGATCCGGCTGATCGGGGAGACGGCGCTGACGTCGGGACTTCAGTCTCTATCACATCGAGGGCGCGTGGCTGACCTCTGTATTTTTTACGATATTATCACGGGTACTGTTCTTCGGAGATTCGAGGTATTGTTCGGCGCAATTCGGTTTATATGTATTCTACAAGATATACAGAGACATCGCACCAATTTGCGGTTCATCTCTCGACGTCGCGAACATCCATGCATTAGAACTGGTTATGTTACAGAGCGGGAAAGATGTGGAACTCCCTCCCCACGCAAGTGCTCCCGGAGCGTTACAACCTGCAACGGCTATTTGGTGGCATCTTGGGGACGCTGTACGTTCGCCTCTCCCGAGAGAAGTGTGATCAAAAAGATAGAGAAATAAAAACATATTATATATATATATATATATATATATATATATATATATATATATATATATATGTATGTATATATATATATATAAGGGAACAAATCATCAGGAAAACACCGACTCGGCAAAAAGAAGACGTAGGGAAAAACGGAAAAAGCGGGATATACGCGTCGGGACGTGGAATGTTCGAACGTTATATAAACCAGGCGCGATACAGACGGTCGTAGAAAACGCGAAACAATATAAAATGGACATCGTCGCGCTCCAGGAAGTTCGACTCCCACATCAAGTAATCGAAACCAACGGGTTTACACTGGTGTGTGGAGGTACCGATACACATAACCTCGGAACTGGCTTCATCATAAGCAAGAAGATTACGCCCCATGTAAAAGATGTGCAATTCATTAATGACCGAATGTCTGTGCTAAAAATACAGGGCCGATGGTACAATTATGTATTTATAAACGTACACGCCCCAACAGAATCTGCGGACGAAGAAACGAAGGACACGTTCTACGAGACCCTAGAGGATGTATTTCATGGGATCTCATCATTCGATGTTAAAATCCTCCTCGGGGACCTCAATGCGAAAATTGGAAAGGAAGATATCTTCCAACCAACTATAGGTAAAGAAAGCCTACACGACGTGTCAAATGATAATGGAATTCGAATTATCACGTTCGCAGCGTCAAAAGATCTGTTAGTAAAAAGCACGATGTTCAAGCACAAGGAAATTCATAAAGCCACATGGATATCACCCGACGGTGTAACGCGTAACCAAATAGACCACTTCCTCATAGACAAAAGACACCACTCGAATATCCTTGACGTAAGAGCATATAGAGGAGCAGATTGCGACTCCGATCATCTTCTAGTGATTGGCAAAATCAGGAGTCGCCTCGCAGCAATCCCACATGGGCAGTCACGGGAGACAAGCAAAAAGTTCGACACTGATAAACTGAAAGACCTACGCAAAAGTGCTGAATATCAAGACGAGCTAACGAATAGATTTAGCATTCTAGAGAATGTGAGCAGTGAGGAAGAGGAAGCTAATAGTGTGAACACTAAATGGACATCGATCAGAGACACAATCAAACTAACAGCCCAAAAGGTATTAGGATTTAAGAAAACAATTAAGTCCAAACCTTGGTTTGACGATGAGTGCAGGGCGAAGATCGAAGAACGTAAACGCCTCAGAGTGATCCACTTAGAAAGATATGATGAAGTCAACGCAGAAAGATACGCGACAATTCGGAGAGAGACAATGAGGCTCTTCAAACGCAAAAAAACGCAAATGGGAGAAGACTAGGATCGAAAAAATCCTAGAAAATTCTAGGGCAAAGAACATCAAGGGTATGTATGTCGGCATAAATTCAATTAGAAAGGGCTACCGAGGAAGAGCCAAAATAATTCGAGACGCAAACCGCTGCCTGGTCACAGAAACAAACAATGTCGTGACAAGATGGAAGCAGTACTTTGAAAACCTGCTTAATGTACGCACCCATCAGCCACAGATAAATGTACCAAGCGTACATACAGCTGAGCCTCAGATCCCAGAGCCGTCTCTCAACGAAGTTGTAGACGCAATAAATCGATTCAAAATCAACAAGGCTCCCGGAGTCGACTGCATACCGGCAGAGCTTGTGAAGCATGGAGGAGAGGCAACCGCTCGAAAGATCCACCAGCTCATCCAAACAATATGGGATAAGGAAGTCACTCCGGAAGAATGGAAAACCTCAATAGTCATCCCCATTTTCAAAAAAGGCGACAGATCTGACTGTGAAAACTACAGAGGAATATCATTGCTCCCAACCGCATACAAAATATTAACAAATGTCATTCTGGCGAGAATCACACCTTACGCAGAAGAGATACTGGGAGACTACCAATGTGGATTCCGTAGGAACCGGTCAACAAGCGACCAAATGTTCACAATAAGACAACTGCTGGAAAAGAAGTGGGAATACGGAGAGACGGTTCACCAACTGTTCGTTGACTTCAAAAAAGCCTACGACTCAGTCGCAAGGCAGAGACTCTACCATATTCTAGTTGAGCTGGGAGTCCCAAAAAAATATGCCGCGCTCATTCAAATTTGCATGAACGAAAACAAAGGGCGAGTTAGAATAGAAAACCACCTCTCAGAACCATTTGAAATCCGGGACGGACTAAAGCAGGGAGATGGTCTATCACCGTGTCTCTTTAACCTTGTGCTCGAGTATGTCATCAGAAAGGTACAAGACGACAACATGGCCGGATCATCCCTGAACGGGGTCACACAAGTGCTCGCATATGCGGATGACATCGCCGTTCTGGGCGATAATCTAGAGACTGTTAGTAAAAACTGTGAAATCATCATGCAAGCGGCAGAAGAGGTGGGCCTAGAAATAAATGAAGACAAAACAAAATACATGATTACGGCGAGAGCAGGTGGGTCTCAGAGAACACATATAAACGTCAGAGGTAAGATCTTTGAAAAAGTTAAAGAATTTAAATATCTGGGAACGATACTGACGGCCACTAACGAAATGTCGAAGGAAATTAACAAGAGACTGCATTCCGGCAACGCGAGTTGGCACGCAGTCAGTAAACTGCTGAAATCCAGACTGCTATCACGTAACATAAAGCTCCGTGTCTATAGAACCATAATCATGCCAATTGTTCTTTATGGATGCGAAACATGGGCTCTCACAAAACGGGAAGAAAACAAATTCCGTCTATTCGAGAATAAAGTTTTGAGAGGCATCTTTGGAGGTAAATATGACGAGGAGGCAGGACAATGGAGGAGACTCCATAACCACGAATTGGAAGAACTATATCGCAAACCTACAATAGTGAGAGTAATCAAGTCGCGAAGATTAAGATGGGCCGGACACGTGGCGCGAATGGGGAACGATAGGACCGTGCATAGAATTCTTGACGGTAGACCAACGGGAAAGAGACCGGTAGGACGGCCGCGACGGAGATGGGAGGACAATGTTAGGTTTGACCTTGAGGAGATCGGATCGAATGGTCAAGCGTGGACGGAGAGTGCCCAGGACAGGGAAGGATGGCGAAGCCGAGTCGGTGAGGTCATGAACTTCCGGGTTCCTACAGGCCAATAAATAATAATAATATATATATATATATATATATATATATATATATATATATATATATACTGTACATATTGGATATATATATATCTATATTCGGTTGTACCACATGAAATGTCCGATTTTATAGTAAACAGTTAAAAGCCGATTTTATTTTTCCGTAAATTTTTATTCAATCAAAATAGGATCCGCTGGAATCTATGGCATTCTTTCAACGTGATACTAGGTCAAATATTCCCTTTTCGTAGAAGTGCTGACTTTTTGATCAATGAAATCTTCAAAAGCTTTTATGCCCTCTGCTCGTTTCCGGAAGACCTTCACCCGGCAAAATGAATCCAGATTGCGGAAAAGATGGTAGTCCGATGGAGAAATGAAAGGAGACTATGATGGATGCGGAAGAATTTCAATCCCAACTGCATCAATGTTTGTACTGTTACTTGGGCTCTAGCATTGTCATGCCAAGATCGGGCCGTGCCTATTGACCAACGCAGGTTGCTTTTCAGCCAATTTGGCATCCAATATGTCGATTTCCTCAAAATACTTTATAGTGTTTATCGTTTCTTCTGGCTGAAGAAATGAAAAGTGGATTGCTCCTTTCGATGTCCACCAAATTATCACCATAACCTTTTTTGGGTGAAGATCGGGCTTGGCGGTCTCTTTTGGTTTTTCAGCTGCATCCAACCACTGCCCAGGTGTTTTGCGGTTATCACACTGTTGGCGATGCATCACGTCGACACGAATTCCCAGGAACGACAAGGCGAGTGCCAGCACACCATTTCCAGGGAAACAACGATCAGCGGCGCACCGATTCAAGGAAGCCTCTAAGAAAAACCACCCCCAGGAAACAAGCGAAGGAGGGGGCGGCTGTGGGCCTATATAAGGCGGGCACATCGGCAGAGCAGTAGGAGTCGTCGAAGAAACTCCTAACGAAAAAATGTTGTTCAAGACCAACTCCAAAGAGAGTACTAACAAGAAAAATAATACATATTGGATCACATTAATCATCAATAAATAGGAAATAAGCAAAGTTATTGCAACGTGTTTTTCGCGTCGTCGTTGAAATTTTCTTTGGTCGTTTGGGATCTGTACTGGGCAAGACTCTAACGCCCGCTCATCTAGAAAAGAGTCCGGCTCTGGAGTTACAATCCCTCAATTCATCGTTGGCCGGCCAGTGCCGGGAAAATACAGTCCACTAAAGGAGAGACTGAGGCGTTGCTAGAGGAAGCGCCGTTTGCTTGTTCAGTTTTCCTTTTTCATTGCAGCAACACATAAAGAATCCACTTTTCATCACAGGTGACTATCCGGTGCAAAAACGGTTCACTTTGGTTTCGTAATCTAAGTGATGCCCAAATTTCCACGCGCCGTCGTTTTTGGGACTCGTTCAGTTCACTTATCGAGTTTCTTTACCTTTCCTATGAGAGAAAGGCGTCGACTTATTGTCGTTGGGGATACTCCCATGCTTTGTGCAATCCCCCGCGCCGATTTTGTTGGCTCCGCAACCACCGTTGCTCTTAAAACATCGTCGTGGACTAATGTTTCCGGTTTCCCACGTGGTTCATTATCGAAGATGAAATCTCCCAAACGGAGCTTTCCAAATCAACGTCGTATAGTGCGATCATTTACCGCTATATCCTCAAATGCGTCATTAATATTTTTCATTGCCAATGACGCATTATGTCCCATTTTAAATTCATAAAAGAAGAGGGTTCTAATTCGAACTGGCGTCAGCATAGTAAACTACTCCTAGAAAAAAAGTGTACTTGTAACGAACCCCTTAGAGTCTCACACGTCAAGCACAAGTGCCACTTTACCTCATAAAAAAAGAAAATTTAACGTTCTGGCACAGATGTTCACTCGAGCACTTCTTATTTCCGACTGGGCGAAAATCGGACATTTCATGCGGCGCAACCCAATATTACTGTCTAACTTCACACTTCATTTATTTATTTTTTTCGTGTTTTTATATTCAATCTAATGCGCACTCACGACTTCTTAGATGCCACGCCACCTGTTTTAAGGTTTACACACACCAGAGACGTTCTCTGCCCATTCGCGCTCTTTTATACCGTTCGCCCATTCCCGGTCGCACACTCATCCTCATACTCTCATTTCCCCACCCACTACATACGAACAAATTCTCGCGAATTCTTTCAGCAGTCAATTAATCCACAGAGAGTGTTAAATTGTAAAGGAGAGCAGTTTAAGTTATGGGGTTGATTTGGTTTCGCTTGCAACGAAAAGCAAACCCAAAGGGTAGATTGCGTGTTTCCGTTTAGTGCATTCCGAGTTGGTTAAATTGCAACGGTTGAAAAATATACTCATCCACACTTTTCACCGGATATTTAAACTACTCCCAAGTGAATAGCCTGTAATTTTTATATCTGAAAGGGGAACATTGGCTTGGGAAAACCTTTACATGGGAACGTGCAAATGAATTTGAGGATGGACTAAACTTTTTCGGTATGTAGAAAAAGCGTTGCCCGCCAATATTTTGCTGTTGTTAAACAGCATTATGGATCGTGGTGGATACATTTAGGAAACTGGTATGTGAGATTTAGGAAATCGGGTTCAACTCAATGGAAATCAATTAAGAGATCGAAATCAGCTCAAAGATTCGGGCCTTGGGCGGGGGGTTAATTATGTGACATTATTTTGATTTCGAAAAGTTATAGCGTTTTTAAACCTTAAATGCGTTTTTCTCGAAACCATGTTTTTGAAAGCGACACACAGCAAGACTCGAAGAGTTTCACCCGTTTGACTTGAAATTTGAACTGTGGCTTGTTCATTCGATTATCTGGTGAAGTACTATTCGGTAAACAAAAAAAAATTGTAAAAGGTTAGTTTTCTTTATTTATTATAATAATGTTAACAAAAGGTCTTATATTTATATTAATAATCCTGACGCTCACCACCGGAAAAAGAGAGAGACCTAGTGTCCGCCATCCACTCTTTTTATACTACATATTCAACGAACAGTGAAGTTAGCGTTCGTTCGTTGTGCCCGAGAGCACAAGTAGACGTCAGGCGCGCCAAAGTCGGGGTAACTCTGAACAGAATTGTTCTTCACCAAATAAAACTACGGGTATTAATGGGAAAAGTGTTTTACACAATTTAATTCGATTTTTTTCGCCAAAAAAGTAAATTTTGTTAAACAATCACCATTTGGCGAAAAAAATGTCTATAACTAAGATCCAGTGTACTTCACTAGCAAAACTCATGTAGCTTATGAAAAGTCTTTTTTTGGGGTCCAAACAGATATAACCCCTTAAAGTAATCTTTCACTAAATGTTAAACTTACTCTTTATTGTAGTAAAATTTTGGCAATTTACGGAATCGGAAAGTAATATATATCAAATGAGAACATTTTGGTTCGACATGCTCTTTGATGTTGTTTGTTTTTATTTTATTTGATTCTTTTTGTATTTAATTTGTTTTTAGTCATTTATTGATTTATCTACTTTTTTTGTGGTTTATTAGTTTTTATACACATTTATTCAATTTTTGTTTTTGTTTTTGTATTTTGAAGGACCTGTTAATGTCAATGAATCTGGTTTGAAATACCAGGTTTAATTATTCTATCTCCTAAACCGGCTTGTTTCCCGGTTACATAATCACAAACCTGTAATAATGTGACAAATGAATGAATTAAATTGCCCACATTTATTGATAGAACGACCTCTGCTGCGAATCCCAATTTGGTAAGGGGTCGTTCTTTTAATTTTGTTTTACATTTCTCTTCCAATTACACAATCATAATCCAATGACTGTGCGAAAAATGAACGAACGAATTAATATGTATCATTTATTGAAAGAAAGATCGATCTCCATTAAAAAACGTCGTTGTAACCTTTTTTTTTTTGTTATATTGATTTATAACAATTTCTCGGTGTAGTTAAGAGGAACTTTGTGATTTCTGTTCAATTTCAATAGTAAAAATCTCAATCAAGATGAGTCTGTAATGGAGATGTAGAAAAACCAAATGTCGAGGGCAAATATATAAACTTATCTACCTACCTCAACAAAATGCTACTGCATCGAATTCCCTAAGAAACAATCCTCGTTTCACGCCGTGCAATTACTCACGTAATTGAGGCTCACAGATGGTTTATAGAAATATCTTTTTATGTCCAAAAAAGATTTTATAATAATGAAAAGCAAAAGGACCAGAAAGTGCACAATCACCAAATGCTAGTGTATTCTTTACATTTAGGTAATTTTCCTGGAACGGTTGTTGTTCTTTCTTCTGCACCGTAACGAGTCCTCAAAAAGGCTCCTAATGACTTCATTGTTCGACCATAATCGCAATAAGTCACGCATCACATGTACAAGACACACTGAGTCGTCCCTTTCGATGCAGAAGAATTTCGCCTTCCGAGATTTCACACCAAATAATCGATCACTTATAGCCCGCTGTTCGAATGTCTGCCTATTTTAAGGAGCATGAAACTGAACATTCCTTGGTATTCTCCATTGATTTGTGTCGGCAGACTTCGAAATTGAGACATCCCTTAACATGCTGTTGTTGTACTTTGTTTTGTGCTCTTTTGAAAAGATTGAGAAATATGTGACAGACCTTGACACCATCTCGACCCCCCATCTATCACCAGTCAGTCGTCATTTGTCATTTGGGTTCATTTGTCAATCTGTTGCTGGTACTTTAACTTCCTTCCCAGTACTTTCATCAGATAATCGGATTATAAATCAAGATCCAGCAAAATTAAATACAAATACACTAAACCGACCAGAAGGCTTCCCTTTAATCCAATCAACATCCCATTACGGTTTCACCTTCATATCGGTTAAGTTACGTGAAAAACAGCCTTCGGTGGGTATTACCACGCTATTGTTGAATGGCATCCAGGCTCCGAGAAGTTGACTTTGAAACATAAGCCACAGCACAAAGGATTAAAGCATCAAATGACTAACCACGAACGGAGGGATGCTGTTGTGGGGTACTAAACCGAATCTCCAAATGATCCCACAAAATGGATTCCATACCAAAATCGGATTAGATGCAGATGGATCTGGCAAAGCTAATGGGTATTTCATTTTGCTAAAACACCGAGAGCAGAGAAACTTTATGTCAATAGGCCTTGGAGATCGAGATAGAGGAGAAGTCTCTGTCACCCACGTTACCGAGACTTGTGTCGCCACCACCCATGAGCTAATAATTTATTAAAATAAATAATATTTTACATCTGCTTCTGGAACACATTAGTCGGTGGTCAAATATATTAATGTGCAGCTGCAATCACTGCGTTCACCACTAATAACTAAAATAACACGATGAGCAACACCACCACTAACAGGGGAAAGTTAAATCCCTTCATATTTTACGGTCCCCTTCATCTTGGTTATGAACACATTTCACAACATGTGCTGGATCACGTGTCGAAACTAAATACAAATATGTTGCCTTGCAATAAGCGGCGCAAATGTGTCGCATCGTAGAAAGACGCGCTCAGTACCTGATGCAAAGTTATTTTACGTAAGAACTATAGAAGACTGATGCATCTGGTGTGGGGTGGTTCCAAAACACAGTCTTGCCGAAAATTTTAAACTTAATTTTGAAAGGAAGAAAATATTTCAAAGTTCTTCGAAATCTCGACACACGTATTTGGGGAAGGAATCTGGTGTGGACATGATAGAGAAAGGAATCGTGAAACATTTAGCATTGCTAATGGTCTATTTTGGACATGTGTTAGCACCACTGGTAACGACAAACGAGGGTTAGCATGAAAACTGACTATTAACTTCTGTAATGTATGCTTAGGTATATTTGCCTATTGAAGAACCTGCCCGAAAATGGGCTAATTTTGTGCTGACTAAATTACCACGAGGGGGGGTATCCTTTTGGGTATGAAACTTCGTACTCCGCATTTCATCAAACGAAATTCGTTCAACGAACCTTGGTTTCATGAAAATGCCATCAGATTTCGGCGACTAAAAATAGAGCTTTGCGACAATGGCGTTCAAATCCCACGGCGGTCAACTGAACGAATTTTGTCAGAATCCGAAACGCGGGCAACTAGGTGATTGATACCGCGAAGAATTAAAAAGTGACCAACAAACTGCTCGAGTACCCAAGTGGTTCAAGTCCCTTCTGGTCAATGGCAAAGGCTATCGGGAATAACTTCGCTTCCTCCTCTTTTCCTCCGTTAGTGGCAGGCAGCGGGGAACTAGTCACGAATCCAAGAGGTAAGGTCATTGTTACACAACCAGTAATGGAGAGGATGCTCTGTGTTTTTTTTTTCTACACTAACGCGCGCTCAAAAGGGGATTTTGAAGTACCCTTAAATGTCAGACCACAGTGCGAGCGGATGGAGAGGAAGTGGATAAGGAGGTGTCGACGTTTATTGGTCTTGAATGTCTTGACATCACAACGAACAGGAAACCCATGATCAGGCAAAACATTCCACATTCGTGTGGTTCGGCTAAAGAATGACTCTCTATGTTTATTTGTGCGCCTGAAGTCCACTTTCAACATTCACAGATTAACGGGTATCGCAGGAAAATGTCTGAAGAGGCGGAACACATTCACCGAGTTCAGTTGAGCAACGACCGTGGTAATACCCATACAGAAGATATAGGCATGATACGTTGCGCCTGTGTTCTAACGACGGAATTGATAGACTTACAGCTGAGTCCAGAATAAGTTTCACTGCTCGTTTTTGCATCCTGTCAAGCACGTGTAATGCAGTTTTGGAGTTGAACTCCATTTTGGGACGAATATACGCCTTGTAAATAGTGACCAGGTTGGATGGAGTGAGGTATCTTTTGCATCTCTTAAGGAACCCCATTCATTTGGCTGCACTTTTCGCAGCTTCAAATATGTGGTCATTCCAATTAAGCGTCGAATTAATTCGACTGCCGAGGATTGATAGTTCCTTGGCTTCGTCGATGCAAATGCCGTTCATAGACAGTATATTTACTTTGGGGTTCACCTTTGACGACAAGAGGCAGCACTGGGTTTTTAGGGCATTGAATTCTACTCGGTTAGATAATCCCCACTGATATATCTTGTTGAGGTCTGAATTCAATGTCTCAAGCGTAAGTTGTTGGTTGGTAATGACGTTCGAAGAGTTCGGACGGGAGTGTTCGTAGAAGTATGAGAAACTCAACGTCCTATCATCAGCAAACGAGTGAATTGGGTTGTGAGTAATTGACGAGAGATCATTTATAAAGATTAGGAAGAGAGTGAGGGAGAGTACCGAACCCCGGGAACATCTACATTAATTTGATGGGAGACAGATTTGACACCATCATGTACCACTTGCATTGAATGGCCAGAAAGATAGTCTCTTATCCATTGGATCAGGGAATTCTCCACTCCATATGAATGTAATTTTGACAAAAGGGCTGGATACCAAACTCTGTCGAAGGCTTTTGAAATATCCAATGCGACTACCTTGCTTTCACCGAGGTGGTGGAGGGAATGGCACCACTTTTCGGTAAGGTACGCCGTCAGATCTCCTGTGGACCTGTTGCTACGAAAGCCATATTGGCAGTCATTGAGGTGATCATTTGATTCCAGATAATTCATAAGAGATTCCATATCCTTGGAGAGAATAGAAGTTAGTGCTATGGGTCGATAAGAAGAAAGGAATGATTTGTCACCCTTTTTGGGAATTGGCTGAATGTTCGCTGACTCTATTTATTTGGGAAACGGCCAGAAGAATAAGACATATGGAAGAGTTTCCGCGGTGGTTTAGCGAGTGAAGAGGAACATCTCTTCAAGAGGACTGCGGGAATGCCATTCGGACCAGCGGATTTGTGTGGGTTTAGCACTTTTCGTGCGCGGGCAACAGTACGTGTTCGGAAGCAAATCTGGGCCATGGTATGCTGTTTATGCTCAATTTGAGGTGGAACTGATGTGGTTTCAGGCACCCTTGAGTTGGCTGGAAAATGTGCAGTAAGTATATCCGCCTTCTCTATTGTAGTGGTGACTGGTTTGTCATCGACTATAAGCGATGCAATGGATGAAGAGACTGAGTTTTGAATATTTTTCACGAATGCCCAGAAGTTTCTACTACCTGTGGTAGAGTGTAGTATTTTTTGTCTCACTCTCTGGTCATGCAATAACTTTGCGCATTGAATATACGCATTGCAGTCATTTTTATTCTCTTTAATCGTTTTCGGGTTTCCTCAGTATTGTTTGATCTATACAACCGGAAGCTCAACTCATTAGTATTAATGGCTTCTCTGCACCCCGAATTGAATCACATATTTCTCTTGGGATTGATACTCTTTACTCTGTCTGGGATAAAGGTTCGCATGCCAAGCAGAATCGTGTCTGGCAATATGTCCGCTATAGAGTCAACATCGTTACTGAAGAAAAATAACGACCAATTTAACCTCCCAAAAAAGTCGTTCAGACCTTCCCAGTTGGCTTTCTCGTAGAACCATACTGTTCTTTTGAGAGCTTTCTCATTAACGTTACTGTTGGTTAGAGGAAATTTAGCTGACACGACATAGTGGTCTGAAGTGCCCAAGGGCGAAGAAACTTCAATTGTGTATTTGTTTGGGTGGGAGGTGAGAAACAGGTCCAGCGTGTTGGTGAAATGACCATATACATCTGGTACCCGTATTGGCTCATTTACAAGTTGAGTTAAACTATTTAAATCAGCAAAAAGCTGGACATATTGACCTTCAGGTGTTATGTGTCCGGAGTGACGAAGCCACTGAGAGTTATGCACATTATCATAATCACCCGCAATAACGATTTTAGTGTGGGGCTATAGCGTCAAGATCCTATCGATAGAATCAGTCAGAGCATCAAATTCGTTAAAGGATGCATTTCTACCCAAGTTTGGGCTTCTGTAAAAAAAGCAGTAATGTATGATATGCTTACGAACGTGTAGTTTTCGCCAAGAGAAATTAAATTCTGGGTTGGAACAGAGCCCATATTGTGGCAGAAGGTGATAAGCAATATCATTTCCTATGTATGTGGCTATACCACGATGTGAAAAGAACAGAGGCACTAAGTTATATCCAGGTAGATTAAAATCGGAAATATCTGTATTAGTAATTACCTGGGTTTCGCTAAGGATAGTTGGTTTCTGGATAGAAACATGGGCAGACACAGAAGAGAAATAGCATCTCAAGCCACGAATGTTACACAAATCAACGCGAAATTCCCGATCCATTGAAATGGCCCCACACAGAAAACCCATACCGCCTCGGGAAAGGATGCAAGTCGGGACCAGCAATAGATAAACGAAAGCAATCACTACAGGTGTTATGCCCTTGTAGTAGCTGTCCCACTAGATCCGTGCCGAAATCCATGATGAACATTATGCCACCCTCCAAAGATTCTAAATCATTCGAGAGTATGGACGGCTGAGGGACGCAAACAGAGGTGCGAAAAAAAGGAAAACAAGCACAAGGGATGGAAAGGGTAGAGGATTTTTCCGCATTGCATGTCACTCGCGTGTATGTTCTCGCACTTTTCACAGCACTAAGTCATATGATCCGTTTGTTTGCATAGGATCGCACCGAAAACTTTGCACTGCACTTGGACGCGTGTGTGAAGATCCGTTTGTTTGTTTAGGATCCCACAGTAAAACTTCGCGCCCGAACCGATAGTGCAATTGGGTATCTTATGTGTATTTAAAATTCCCAGAACGTATTGCACTATTGATCCGATGGTACGGATCACGAGGCAGAAGCGTTGGCGGTTTTAAATCGAGTGATATTAAGTTTCGCTCTTTGCAAATGTTGGTGGACGGCGTTTACATTCATATTGGCGAAACTGATGTTCCTGATGTTACAAAATGGCGTTACCTGTCGAGCGTGGGCAGAGCCGCGAGAGCGAGCCCGATCATGCGATGATGTATTTCTTATAGTTCAGTTATTTATCATAATATCCGCATGCTGGTACCCTGGCATAGCCAGGGATGAAAATATTACTGCTTCGCGCCAAAGGGTGAAAGAATAAAACTCGTATTTTTGTTGATGATTTTTATTACAAAAAGAATGAACTTTCTTTAACGGCAAGTTGTTGATTAAAATTTTATAACAAACATGAATTTTCTTTAACGGCAAGTCTTTGATTCACAATTTAATAACAAACATGAATTTTCTTTAACGGCAACTCTTTGATTCACGATTTAATAACAAACATGGATTTCCTTTGGCAACAAATGGTACGGCAGGTCTTTGTTTACAATTTCATAACAAACATGAATTTTCTTTAACGGCAAGTCTTGATTCACAATTTAAAAGCAAACATGAACTTTGTACAATGGTACTCCGAATGGATTGTTTAACTGTTGGGTGAAAATTGCTAAGATGAAATATTTGAGATCACTTGATCGACCTGCGCACTGAATCAACTGCTAGTCCGAATGGATTATTTACTCGACTTTTACACACGGCTACTCGGACACGTGTCTCTACATGAACGGTTAAAATCTGACTCCTTGAGATTTTGCCGCCGACATCCACTAGTGCTGATCGTGATGGATTTCCCGATCTAAGGGTAGGCAATCAGCAATCGAATCGGGATTCCGTGGGAGGGTTTTTCGTATGACCGTACGGTCATGTGTAATGCTCCTTTCGCTCGAAATATCGACAACGAACGATACTGCACCTGTTCAAACAAGGAACAAGCATAAGGGCAGCAGGCGATTTTGTTGTCAATCATCGTGGTGGTCGCCTGAGAGACGAAATAGGGTTCTACATCTCAAGTAAACAGAAACGCTATTTCGAGGGACGTGCATTTGATGCGCTTGTTTGATTTAGCCGTATGGGTCTGGTGCACACGGAGGAAAGATATTTTGTTGACATTAAGTCAACAGAAACCTCGCCGACGGTGGCAAAGGGTCGGGCTGGATGATTATCTGTTTGGATTAATGTGCTGGTAAGTAAAACAAACACAGTGAGGTACTGTGTGTTTAATTTGGTTTTCAGGTGGGTCTGTGGGGGTCCTCCACATCACACGGAGAACCAACCCACAACCCTAACCTGCAAACAGGCAAAAACCCAATCCGCAATAGCATACATCTCACCAATAGCATACATCTCCCAATCTGCAATAAAACATTTTCCAAACCTCCAACAGAATATAATTCAACCGAATATATTCTAATCATCCCGACATTCTTTTCCCAAAATTGCTTCGGTCAATTATATATATTTCCTCATTGTGACCAAGCAATACCCATTTCCCCGAAATTACTTCGATTAACATTCTACCCAAATAACATTCCTTGCTTGCACCCAAGCAATCCACATTTCCCCGAAATTCATATGCCATAACAAACGCATATCCAAATCCTCAACGGAACATTACCAACTAACTAAGCCGCGCACATTTCCCCGAAATTACTTCGGTTAACATTTCATCTAAGCGGTATTACTTGCTTGCACCCAAGCATTTTCAATTCCCCGGAATACCCAACCAACGAATCCAACTTAGCTTATACGGCAAGGATTCGCTGGAACTAAATTCTTAAGCAGGCATAGCAACTCGTCCACAATTCCTCGTAATTCGCAGCGACCCTAATTTCGCTATGACGCACCGCCACGACGAATGAATGAATTATTTTCGTTCATAAGTCAGTGGCTTTACAACCACCACCCGGTCAAGAGTCGAGTCAAGTCTCCGCGGAGTTAGAAGTTCCCCTTCGTCATTAATACAGCATCAAGCTCCTACTCAACTTGCGTCAAATAGAATCTTCATTCGGGCCGTTGGCTTCCTATTTCCGCGTCTCTCTACCGCTTGTGCTGTGCCGTTTAATTGATGCTAAGTTTACACGGTACGAACATGTCTTTCATAAACAGTGACTGGCATATGGAGTGTCGCGCTTTCTAAGTCGGATGGTGTGCAACAGTTACAAAAGACATAGTAAAGGACAACGGTTGTGAGATCAATTTATTGACAATATTAGGAAAGGGAGTGTTTCGGCAAACAATTGACATTTGTTAAAGAAAGAAAAATATAGTAACAATATTTAAACGAATACCAATTGTGAACACAAGTTTTAGTTCTTAAATCCGGTTAACACCCATCACACAAAAAATCCTTTTCCTTCACCCCTTGGCAGAATTAGAACCTCAGACTTAACGAATATTTATGCCCCTTTAAATAAAAAAACATTTATACACAGCAACACCGTAGTGTTTCATTTGGTTTCTCCGGTTGGACATCCCGCATCTATTCGCCGTTCCCGTGATTTCCGTCGGTGGGTGACAGCGAACCCGTCCAATACGCTGGCGCACAACCTACCACCCCCCACAGGTCATTGTAGTGCTCCAAAAAGCCCTACCACCTTTTTCCCCCATTCTTACATCCAAGTCCTAGCTATTTTACCCTAAAACCCAAAATCTTATCAAAACCCGAAAAAACCCAAACATGATTCAAAATTCGCAATAAACGAATCAAACATTCGTTTATAGCCTAACATTTGCCCCCACGGCATAATTACAACCAAAAACCTAAATTAAAATTAAAATTCACAATAAACGAATCTAATATTCGTATATTGTTCTACATGAGACCCACGGCATCAACGAAAACCAAAATTCAGAGATCATTATCTCTATCTGAAAATTTTCCATTGAGGAAAACAAACAAAAAACCAAAAGCAGATACATTCCCACATCTGCGCAATAGTTTCGTAAGAATTCAAGAAATTGAATTCTTATCTTATGTAAACACAACATCTCACTCGAAATATCCAAAAATCGAGATTGTTGTACGAAAATATGTATCTTTGGGATACAATTTTCGATTTGCTTTCCTTTATAAAGGAATGGTAAAGAAATATCCAGGTTCACTTCACTTTTAACACCCGTGCTCACTGGAGTAGGAGTTCACTTCACCTTTAACAACCGTGCTCACTGGAGTAGGAGTGCACTTCACTTTTAACACCGGTGCTCACTTGAGTATGACTTCACTGCAACACCCGTGGTCACTTAGGAAGCACAATAAATGCATTCCACTTGAATCATTCGAGCAGTATCCCACTCTCAGCATCCAGATTCCAGCTCCCAGCATCCAGTATTCCGAAGGCCTAACAACAACTGTACAGGATCCAACTGATATACGAGCTGACCAATAAAAGTTTTTCCGTAAGCAAATTGATCTTTAAATTTTTTCCCAAAAACCTCCTAATAAACAGGCAAATCCCAGCGGAGACAAGGGCATAGGAAAGCCAGAGTAACCTCAACCGACGACAGGACGTTGCTCTTCCCTCTGGATCAGAGGAAGCACGGTGACGGCCCCTTTGTAGGACAGTTTTCTCAGGAACAGGTATAATAAAGAGATCATACGTCCTTTTAAGGACTAGGAGAGGCTTCCTGAAAATAAAAACCCCTACAAGAATCAAAACATCATCATAGGGCATGAACATGCATATGATTGCCTAAACAACGATCATATTCATGCCCAAATCCCGATTGATAGCCGATAATAGGGAATTTGTCGCAACTGTTGCGAACCTAAGGGTATAGGAGCAATATTGGATTATGAACTGGTGGGAAGAATATCGGCTGCAGCTGTGTCAACGGATACGCTGGCCAGCGTGTGTTTGTCGATTATAATTGCTGACGAGCTGAGCCGATAGGGGGTATTGAATGGTTCAAGTATTATGAACCGGAAAAATTCAATAATATGCATGCCAGGTTTGCTTTCATGTGGGAGATGCTGCAGGGGAACTTACGCTGCCCATTTGCAGGTAAGTAGGAATCCTTGCCAGGTAAGTGGGAGACAGATTAATTAAAAGAGAATAGGTGGTTCTTAGAGATGCCACAAGCCGGCCTAGCTGTGAGCATATACTAACGCCCTACTCACAGGTTATAAAGTAAGGAGTAATTTCTCTGAAAGTGGCACGCTCTTTACGGGACACACTGTATATTTTAATTATTATATTATTTATTGGCCTATAGGAACCAGAAGTTCAAGGCCTCATTGATTCGGCTTCGCCATGTATAACTAACCAAATCCTTCCATGAACAAGCTCTTTGTAACAATTAATCTCTTAAATAATTAAATAAACTTATATCGGCACCACATTGTCTCCCGTTTATTTTGCTTTGCTTTTTCTATTCGGGAAGCTTTTTCTTTCCACCATCTCAACAATTTACTTGGAACTTTTTTATTTTTTATAATTGTGTGTTATTATTAGTCTTGTGGTTTCCATGTATTTACTTTTCTTAAATTGTATTTTTTGTTTTACATTTATTTTCATTTGCACTTTTATACATAAAATTGTTATTCTTTATTTTTTGTTTCTTATTATATATATGGTACTTATTAATTTATTTTATTTTTTTTTATCTTGGCTTTACTTTTGTTATTACTTTTATTTAAAATTATTTTATTTAACATTTTTTTGTTATTAATGGTTTTATTTATTTATTTTAATTATTACTTTTCTTATTTGTTCTATTTTTTATTACTTTTTTTTTTGAGCCGATTTGGGTAGAGAAACAGATCTCCGATATGTTAAGGGGCCTGTGGAGGTACGAGATCGCGACGCCAGCATGGGCGAAAGTTCTGCCTCGTCCCCACAACTTCCTCTAAATGTTCCGACCAGTACAACCGAGGGAAAGCCAAACACCAACACAGGACACGTAAGAATATGAAACACACTTTTCTTCTATTATTAAGGGTTCCTTTATTGTTGTTTTATTTTCTTATTGGATACTAAAATTTGACGGTAGCACTGCGTGAAAGTTACATTATGAAGTCAATAAAGAAAACACAATCTTCGAAGACTGCCGCCAATATAATATTCGACATGGAGGTTGCTAACACTTCGACACGACCCCGAGGTATATTACGCATCTCCGCAGCCGGCGGGTGGAATTTGACTCCCCGAGGATAGAACTCTGACATGAATTCCATCCTAGGTTAGGGTTATGAAAAAAGAAGAGAGAGAAAAACGTTTCTCTTAAGAGTGTGGCCGCCACAGAAATGCACTCTATCAGTGCAGTTGTGTGTGTAGTGCTCCAAAAAGCCCTACCATCTTTTTCCGCCATTCCTAACCCAAAATCCTATCAAAACCCACAAAAACCCAAACATAACCCAAAATTCGCAATAAACGAATCAAAATTCGTTTATCGCATAACATTTGCCCCCACGGCGAAGTTTAATCCAAAATCCGAATTAAAATTAAAATTCACAATAAACGAATCTAATATTCGTTTATTGTTCTATATTTGCTCAAATCCAAAATTCAGAGATTGTTATCTCTATCCTAAAAATTCCATTGAGTTAAACAAACAAAAACTCAAAAGCAGATACATTCACACATCTGCGTAATGGTTTCGTAAGAATTCAAGAAATTGATTTCTTATCTTGTGTAAACACAACATCTCGCTCGAAATATCCAAAAGATCGAGATTGTTGCACGAAAATGTGTATCTTTGAGATACAATTTTCGATTCCTTTTCCTTTATAAAGGAATGGTTTCGTGATCTCCGGGCCGCAGTCTAAATTCGTGTACAGTCCCTGGAGGAAGTACCCCAGGATAATCTTTGAGAAAATAATAAAAAACACATTCCAAAGGAAACAAGACGTGCTTTCATTTTTACCCAACAATGGATAGCTAAGTATCACCTGCCCCCCCCACGGAAGACCAAGTGAAGACTAAGGACGAAGGCCAAACCAAAAGGACGTTACTCTTCCCTCTGGATCAGAGGAAGCACGGTTAACGACCCCTTGTAGGACAAGATTTCAGGAGCGGTCTGTTTTAAGAGATCGCCTTGTCCTTTTAAGGATCAGGAGACATGCGTCCTGAAACTAACCCCTACAGAACACAACAAAAAATTTTGGTGGCAGCGGTGGGATTGAACAATCTACCACAGAAGAAGAAGACTCGTGGATTATCCAACAATCCCCTACCGCAGAAGAGCAAAACTGCTGAAGCAACGAGGCGATTCAGGAGGATATCGAAGACTGTTGAACACCGGCAAAGTGAGATTTTTTAAAGCGTATTTCCGGGGCTTAGAACACCGGAATGCATAGTGACATTTAAAATCTTTTTTTTAAACAAAGTAAAACTTACAAGCGTTGCCTGGGGCTTAGATACCGGCTGTAGAGAAAATCAAAGTGTTAAGTGTATGACGGCCACGAGTCCCGTCGACAATCCAGTGGAAAAGAGGAAAAGTCTTTTGCTTGTACAACAGTGACTACAAACAACTAGGAGCACAACACCAGGACCAAGCAGCTAGATCCAGTGACGACAGGACACCCTACAAATCCGCAGTAGATCCAGAAAACACAGGTATTAAATTTTTATTTATTTGTTAAGTGAAAAGTGATATAAAGGTAACTTAGTTGAAGCAAAAAGTGAACTAAAATTAAATTCAGTTTTGTCATTTTTGTCATTTTGTCTTGGTAATTGGCTCCCAAATAAGTAAATTTTTAAAATGTTTGAATTGTTAACTAAAAGGGGACGCCAAGAATAAATTGAATATTTATTTTAATTGTTCTTTTACACTGGGATAAAGCTTATTAATAATTTGTGCAAGTGCATTTAAATTTAACTTGTTTTTCTAAGAATAATAAGCAAAGTTGTTCTCATTTTTCCAAGAAGAGTATACGCATAAAAAAGCCCAAAGTGATAAATATAATTAATAAAAGAAATTTTTCTCTCACACAAGCATATACAATATACAAGTACGCACTTACTTTTCGGCTAGTAGAGGCAAACATTTTAAATACATTTTTCTTAATAAACGGATCTTTCTTAAACGCATTTTTAAAAAACACATATTTTTTACAATTTTCAAAACTTTCTTCACGAATATATACATATACACATTTTTTCCAAAAACTTTTTCCCAAAATATCAACATTTTATTCTTCAAAAGGGGACAATATAAAAGACCCCACACAAAAATTAACTACAAATTTGGTTTTATTATTTATTTTTTGATATATATTTTAATTAATTATACACATAAACATATATACATACATTTTCTTTTGGGAAGATTTTTCTTACGTGATAAGCTGAACAATAATGAACAAAATTTAAATCCTTGGTCTTTGTCCTTAGCGTCTTTTTTGGAAAGTTTTCTTTAGGTCGAATTTTTCCTCTGAATCATCTGCGACTTTTGAAAAATCTATTCTGGGATATTTTTCTCTCGACAGTTTAGACACTTTTTCCATAGGGCGAAAGGGTTGATTTTTTTCACTTTGAACAGAACAAACATCCTCATATAGGATCGAATTTAAACGAGTTTGCAGAAGCTTTTTCGTCTTGTGTTTTCTTCTTGTTAGGAACGATGAAGATCTCATCTCTTTGTTCTCTACCCCTTTTCACCATCATTTGGGAAGGTCTGTTTCACAAATATGTCGTGAGCGACAAAAATAAACCGGGTACGCGTTCGCAGAGACCTGAGCCCGAGCTCATACAAAATCGCGAGGACGAAACGTCGGAAACGTTACGTACGGAAATACACGAACAGAGTTCTAGAATGAACTACGGATTCGGATTAAGCGACATACTGGGACTCGTGCCGGTATTTAACGGTCATCCTGACGAATTAGAGGGTTTCGTCTCTTGTGGAGACATTTTGTTCTCACAAGCACAAGATGACAATCAGAAGTCCTTTATTCTAAGGGTGGTCAAAACCAGATTGCAGGGACCGGCGCGTGATTGTATCAGGCATAAAATCATTTCTACCTGGGAAGATCTTGTTTCAGAATTAGAGGGAGAATTTAAACCTCTCATCTCTAGGTCTGCTGCCCAAAATAACTTAGTGGCAACAAAACAAGATAGCAAGGAGGGTGTGAAAGAATTTTCAAATAGACTCACACATCACCTGCATGAATTGGACAGCGCCACATACGCTAGTTCACCTGAGCCTGCAGTCAGAAGTTATCTTCTGGCTGAGAATCAAAGACTCGCGTTGAATACGTTTGAGGATGGGATACGAAATTCCAGCCTCAGAATCTTGGTGAAGTCTCACAACGCCCCAAATTTAAAAGCAGCCATCAGCTACGCTTTAGAACAATCTCGAAGATTAGGTAACGATAACTCAATGCTAACTTCCAATAACAATTTTAGGAGAAATAACCAACAAATTGTTTGCCAAACATGCAACAAGAGGGGACATACTTCTGCGACTTGCTATCGCAACACTAATTTTCCTAATTTCGTCCCCCAACGCATTAAGACTGAGGCTGAACGTCTCCAATGCACATACTGTCGAAAGTATAATCACACTCAGGCAGAGTGCAGAACCAGGTTAGCTCATATGCGAAACCAGGACCAACATTCGACGAGTCGTAATCCCTTTAAAACTCATCTTAACCAATCCAATCAATCTCAAAATAGGACAATAACAAACTCGCCCCGCATTGAAAATCGTAATACCCGACAAAATCAAAATATTAACAGGGTATCCAATCAACAACAGGGAAACGAACTCACTCGGGCAGCGAGCAACGGCAATCCTTCTCGAGTTCAGACAATCGCCGATATACACCCCATCCCGATGTAAATTTTCAAATGCGCGTATTTTTCTGCCCTGAATTTAAGGAGCCAGTAATACGTGTAAAATTTAATCCATCGGATAAACAATACTCGACTTTCCTTATCGATACAGGCGCCGACATCAGCCTGATCAAATTAGATAATCTTTATATTGAACAATCTGTAGAAAATTCAGACCCAGTGACTATATCCACCATTGCTGGAAAAACGGTCAGCACATGCGGAAAGGTATTGGGGGAGTTCGAATTCAGAACTGATAGGCACTCCATACCCTTTAAGCATAATCTATTTGTAGTGGGAAGCAACGTAGACTTCCAACACGATGGCATACTGGGAAGCGATTTCCCTACGAAGCACCAGTGCCACATTAACTTTGAAAAGGGATTCCTTAAATTCGCTGTAAAGAAGAGAACTATGGTAGAACTCGAGCAGCCTTTAGGGAACAAAAATGAGGTCAAGGAAAATATTCAGAAGGCCACGCCTTACGAGGTATCTTCCACGGATAATACAGGCATTCTTGAAAAATTGGATAACACCGTTCGTGAGTCAACATCCGAATCCGTTTGTCTACGGGCCGGATCTGATGCTGTGACAAACACAACGAAACCAACCAGCCTTGAATCTTCCTCTCCCCATTTAAATAAAGTTTGTGGTAACAGAAAAGGTAAGGAAACTGCCGAAAAACTGAGTTCAGGAAAACATGAACCTGAAACTCTAATACCGTCAGTAAATTTAAAACGAAACACCACGGTCGACTACATAAAATTGCATTCACGATCTCAACAAATAATGGAGATTCCCTTTAAAGAAAAATCCAGTCAAGAACTGATTATTAAAAAATCCGAGATCATGCCAGGGATATATCTGGGTAATAGTTTGACAACACCACAGGACAACAAAATAAAGGTATTATTAATGAACACATTAGACACCGATCAAGAAGTAAGCACCAACGACATAGAAGTCGAATGGGAAGATCTGGATGACTACAATGTGTTACAGGCGGATGAAACTAAGAACTTTCTAAAAAATAGGCTTGAACGGCTAGAATCACTCCTAGAGTTGCGTCATTGTAACCAGGAGGAAAGGATATCTATCCTAGACATCTGCCGCAGATTTAACGATCTCTTTTACTTAGAGGGCGACCATCTCACACACACTGACGCCATAGAGCATCAGATCATCACTGAAGAAGGAAAGCCCCCACTTTACATAAGACCATATCGCTTCCCAGATAGCTCGAAGCAAAAAATCCACAAACAAGTGAATGAAATGCTTCAGCATGGCGTGGTACAACCAAGTTTCAGTCCTTGGAATTCCCCTCTCTTACTAGTACCCAAGAAGGCAGGACCTGATGGGACAAAACGGTGGAGAGTGGTTGTCGACTTTAGAGCCTTAAATAAAATAACAGTCGGAGATGCATATCCGTTGCCCAATATTACAGATATTTTGGACCAGCTAGGAAAAGCTAAATATTTTAGCACTTTAGATCTAGCAAATGGTTTCCACCAAATATGCATGGACAATAGAGACAAGGCAAAAACAGCGTTTAGCACACCCTTCGGACATTACGAATATAATCGAATGCCCTTCGGACTTAAAAACGCACCCGCCACATTCCAAAGGCTTATGAATAATGTACTCATGGGTCTCCAAGGAATAGAATGTTTCGTCTATGTAGATGATATTGTAATTTACGGATACGATCTGAACGATCACAATTCCCGACTTACCAGAATTTTCGAGCGATTATAAAGGCACAATCTGAAAATACAACCAGAAAAGTGTCACTTCATAAGGAAGGAGCTCACCTACTTAGGGCATGTTATTTCAAAGGAAGGTATAAAACCAGATCCAGAAAAAACTAAAGCGGTGAAAACGTTTCCAACGCCCAAGAAACAAAAAGATGTAAAATCTTTTCTCGGTTTTGTAGGCTACTATAGAAAATTTATCCCAAATTTCGCCGAACTGGCAAAACCTTTAAGCAGATTGCTCAGGAAGAATGTTCCATTTTATTGGGATGCCTTTTGTGACGAGGCATTCACAACTCTAAAAAGAAAGGTTATTACCCCACCAATACTGGCTTATCCAGACTTTAACCGGGAGTTTATAATAACTACGGATGCTAGCAATGTTGCGTTAGGAGCAGTGCTATCTCAAGGTACAATAGGACAAGATAAACCTATTGCTTTCGCTAGCCGAACTTTAAACGACGCAGAAACTCGATATACAACATCCGAAAAGGAATTACTAGCAATCGTTTTTGCACTAGCCCAGTTCCGACCATACGTTTACGGACGAAAATTTACTATAGTCACTGACCATAGCTCTCTACAGTGGCTTATAGGACGAAAAGATCCTACATCCAGACTTATGCGATGGAGAATTCTACTCGAAGAGTATGAGTACACAATCGTCCATAAAAAAGGAAAGCAAAATGCAAATGCTGATGCTCTCAGCCGTATAACAATGACTACCCCAGTCGATTCCATCAAAAATAATATCCTCGTCACCACACGAAGTAAAGCCAAACTCGAAGAAGATGTGGCTGCACAATCATACAAAGATACTACCAATCTTGTATGGCAAGAACAAACAGGGTCCATCTATACCAAGAAAAAACTTGGACTACGTATTATAATCCTCCCATTGATAGACTCTGCTGAGGAAGAAAACCTGGCAGGAAGAATCCCAAACTTCACCAAGCCAGACGTAGGTAAAATTACGTTTCATGAGCAAGATGGTTTATGCGCCATCACATTGCCATTGCCTTTCAGAAACCTAAGCGACCAGGAAACCGCTAAGAGTTCCCTTATTGATCTAAAGAAGATTTGCGAAGACCGGAATTTCAATTCCATTGGAATTTTAGTCCCCTTCATAGAAAACGAATCAAAAGTAACACTTAATAACTTGCTAAAAGAAACTTTTGCTCACCTCAACGTGACAATGTACGTTTTCTCCAATAAAAAGAAGCTTCTAACAGATCCTAACGAAATACAAAAGTTACTCGCGGAATACCACAACTCACCTTTCGGAGGACACCAAGGAGCCACCCGAACAATCAATAGATTGAAGCAAAAATATTACTGGCGCACAATGACCGCTGACGTCGCGGCGTATATTCGAAAATGTGCTTCCTGCCAGATAAACAAAAGTGGAAGGAATCCTAGAATTCCTATGAAGATAACCACAACAAGCTCAAAACCTTTCGAAAGAATTGCTTTAGATATAGTAGGACCATTACCAGTCAGCTATAATGGAAATAAATACCTACTAACGTTTCAAGACGATTTGACTAAATTCTCAGGAGCTTACGCACTGGCCAGCGCCGAAACCAAGGACGTGGCCAGGACTTTCGTTGAAAATATCGTCTGCCAGCACGGCATACCATCTTCTCTATTAACTGACCGAGGTGCAAATTTTCTCAGCGCACTTTTTAAGGACATTTGTTCCTTACTTAAAATGAGAAAACTCAATACAGCACCCTACCATCCACAAACGAATGGAGCACTAGAACGGAGCCATAGAACTCTGGTGGAATACCTCCGCCACTATGTAAACCAGGATCCTCTCACTTGGGACACCTGGATACCTTACGCAATGTTTGTGTACAATACTACACCCCACAGTAATACAGGCTACACGCCGCACGAATTACTATATGGTTTCCCAGCCGAAATACCCAGTTCTCTCAGACAAAACCCCGAAAGCTCTTATAACTACGACCATTACGCAAACGAATTAAAAATGCGATTACAACATGGTTATCGTACAGCCAAGGGAATACTGATAGAGAAAAAACAAAAATCTAAGGTATACTACGACCAAAAAGTAGGCCGTAAGAAATTTAATGTTGGCGACAAGGTTCTATTAAAGAATCACTCAAGACCTAACAAACTAACCTCCCTGTGGAAAGGCCCCTACGAAATTGTAAAGATCCTATCCGAAGAAAATTCAATCCTCAAAATAGGAAAAGGAACTCGAATAGTCCACAACAATAATATAAAACTATTTGTGGACTAGGCAATCACGAATAAGAAACTCCAAAGAAAAATAAAAGTTGAAAAAAAAAATGTATATATGTATAGATAACCTTAAAAAAGAAAAAAGAGAAATAAATAAATGCATACACGTATAGTAAACACAAAAAAAAAAAAAATTATAAACTAACACTGTACCAAAATACCACGATAATGTATTTAAAATTTGCGAAAAAAATTTTCATATCAAATAATTGTATACGAATAAAATAATTTTGTAAATAGTACACTTTTAATACCAAAAAAAAAAAGAAAAAAAAAACAAACAAAACACAAAAAATAATTATATAGATAAAAACAAATATTAACGCACTTAATAAAATAAGTTTATATCATGTTTTAAATAACCACCACTAACTTAAATAAATAAACAACAACAACAAAATTTTGTAATAATAATAAATAATCTTAGGTTATAAGAAAAAACACATTATATATATATGAAAAAACGAAAATACAAAAACAAAACTTACAAAACAGTGTTAAAATAAGAACTTCTAATATTTATATAAATTCAAAACAGGTTTCAACTAAGAAAATACTAAGAAAGTAAGAAAATTTTTATATAACAAAAAACAAAAAGGAAAAGTTATAGAATTAAATTGTACGTCCAAATACATGGAAAAAATTATATAAATAAATAAACGCCCGACTAATAAGGACAATGAAAAAAAAAGAGAACAAAAATAATATATGTAAATAAATTTATACGAGTATATAAACAATGAAAATTCTATGTAATATACAAATTGTAAGAATAAACCATAAAAACCTTACTTATCTATGTATCTTTTTACAAATAGTACTTTATAAAAAAAAAAAAAAAAAAAAAAAAACGCAAAGTTAAATTTAATATAATGAATTCAAATACTTATGTAATTATAAAACATTCTACAATTAACCTTACACTCAGAAAAAAAAGAAAATATTTTATTATATAACCATTGTGGAAACTTGAATACACGACCATAAATACGAATACATAAATATTAAGAAAAAAAACAAAGAACAAAAATTACACATTTATAATAAATATTGTATACAAAAAGCTACTATGTTAGAAAATATCAGGCATATGTAACGGAATCACGATACCGTCATCCTTATTCCCAATCACACCTTTTTCCAGAAAATTAATCTCATAAAGATCAATTTTCTTTTTTTCAAGGAGGGGAGGATGTAGTGCTCCAAAAAGCCCTACCATCTTTTTCCGCCATTCCTAACCCAAAATCCTATCAAAACCCACAAAAACCCAAACATAACCCAAAATTCGCAATAAACGAATCAAAATTCGTTTATCGCATAACATTTGCCCCCACGGCGAAGTTTAATCCAAAATCCGAATTAAAATTAAAATTCACAATAAACGAATCTAATATTCGTTTATTGTTCTATATTTGCTCCACAGCATCACCCAAATCCAAAATTCAGAGATTGTTATCTCTATCCTAAAAATTCCATTGAGTTAAACAAACAAAAACTCAAAAGCAGATACATTCACACATCTGCGTAATGGTTTCGTAAGAATTCAAGAAATTGATTTCTTATCTTGTGTAAACACAACATCTCGCTCGAAATATCCAAAAGATCGAGATTGTTGCACGAAAATGTGTATCTTTGAGATACAATTTTCGATTCCTTTTCCTTTATAAAGGAATGGTTTCGTGATCTCCGGGCCGCAGTCTAAATTCGTGTACAGTCCCTGGAGGAAGTACCCCAGGATAATCTTTGAGAAAATAATAAAAAACACATTCCAAAGGAAACAAGACGTGCTTTCATTTTTACCCAACAATGGATAGCTAAGTATCACCTGCCCCCCCACGGAAGACCAAGTGAAGACTAAGGACGAAGGCCAAACCAAAAGGACGTTACTCTTCCCTCTGGATCAGAGGAAGCACGGTTAACGACCCCTTGTAGGACAAGATTTCAGGAGCGGTCTGTTTTAAGAGATCGCCTTGTCCTTTTAAGGATCAGGAGACTCGCGTCCTGAAACTAACCCCTACAGAACACAACATGTGTGTGCGTGGTTCTTTCATGGGAACGAACCTAGAACAAAGAAAGGACATAAAGTGCATTCATGGGATACGATTTCGGTAAAGCAAATAAAACCGAACTCGTCGGATGCTAATGGGATCTTTGTTGGAAATGTGCGTCGCGGCTAAACAAAGAGACGACGATGCGATATGGAATGTGCTAATTGGTTTTAGCTAGGTTACTGGGAAATGGCGTTTATGGCATCGCTAGTAAGGGTAGGTATTGAATTCCTATTTGCATTTGTTTATGCTGTAGGATTTAATTGATGCCAAGAGACGCGGAATGCGTATTTGCTTTGGTCCCTTGGGTGTAAGTGACTAGCCAATGTGTATGTAGGGAACATTGTTCTACACAATAGGGAAAATAGACGGCGCAATATTTATGGTCCCTGTCATGACGGTTATATTGTTTACAGGAATTTGTCTGGTACCGAAGGTGCCGAATTAGTTTGGAATTCCAGACAAGTAAAGCAAGAAATCTTACGAAAAATTGTACGCGAATAGATGCATGAAAAGGTAAGTTTTCTTTACGGGGACTTTAAGATTATAGATTTGATCTATATAATGCGTGAAGCATTTACAGGTGCTAATGCTGTTGCATTAGCAGAAACTGATGTAGATTGGGTTGTAATAGTGGGGGATCTGCCTGATAACGTAAAGAGAGAAATCTTACGGGAAATTGTATGCGAAGAGAATGCATGAAAGGTAAGTTTTCTTTGACAGGGACGTTTTAAGATCATAGACTTGATATATATGATGCGTGAAGCATTTTCAGGTACTAATGTGATTACATTAGTGAAGTTAGGAAATTGGCTGAATGTTATGGGGGTTTTACGGTAACTAGACAGTGGGGTTTGGCGGAACCGCCACAGGCCAATGTGGATAGTTTTGAAATGCAGAAAAACCAGTCCAGTTGCGGTTGCTGGGATCTGAAAACACACCTTAGAAATTGTCGCAGAAGTAAGTTTGTGAGTGAATGCCACACTCGTCCAATGAAAATCTTTCTCATCTCGAATTGATAACCCAAAAACCAAAATACTGAATCATATTATGTTGTATGTACAAGAATGTAAACAAAAATGACTGCATCCGAAAAATCAGATAAAATAGATATAGGAAGAAAAAAAATGTGAAATAAATATTCCCATTAAGTCTAAGACTGAACAAATTTGTCATAGCGTGTTTAATAAATGAGTACCTACTACAACAAAAGAAACCAAATCCCCGAGGATCTAGTGATATCCCCACAACTTTTACTACTCTGCGTGATTTGATATCAAATCACATTGAAGATTTTTCAGATATTTCTGCTGTAAGTCTGATTGAGATGCTAGTATTTTTAACATCACTCTTGTTTGAAAGCCACTTCCTGACTATTGATATTGATGTTGCAAGTCATCTCTGGTACTGTTTTTTTTTCACTTAAAAATAACCCAAAGTTATGCACGGTCAAGACACAATATTTAGCTACTTTCTGTTGGCAAAATGGACATTATTGCGACTACTCCACACAAAAACTACTCTCGGAGCTGCGGAGATAACATTATATGTGACAGTTGTGCACTGACAAGTACTAATTAATGGGACGAGAAATGTTCAAGTACCAAATGAAAACTTCGAGGACTTATTAATCCGTTGTTGTATATTTTTGGAATTTTCTCTCGTAGTTATTTTCAAATTCTCAAAAGATAACCTGAACAGAGCTGGTAATTTAATATTATAGCGTAACAATTATTCCTTCCAGAAATAATCTTAAAATCACATCCCTAAGAATAAATTCCTGCCTTTACAAGTATGCCGACCAAGACTTATCTTATCGCAATCTTGTTCGCAATATGTTCAGTGATATAAGAAGATTGCACACAGCCTCCATCCATGGCGCCATAAAAAAATTCCCATAAAATATCCTCACCCTTGTCCATATCTTTACCATATGGCTTCTAAAAATCTACCGCTTGATTCACTGACCATTCCACTTCGAACGGGCATACCAACGCACGCACAAAAATGCCACAAAAACTTAGGATCCTTGGATTGCCTCTCGTCCTTTAATATTTTATTTATTCCTAGTACCTGCAAGAATGTCCTGTCAGACATGCTGCTCATGGTCCTTATCATCCAGTAACCTGTAAAAATTCGGAAATAACGCAAATTACCAATTTGGCGGCAGGTGTCGATGCCACCAAATCACTAAACACGTTGACATGGGTCAAGTGCCGTGCAGCCCCAGGATAATACCTAAAGACACGCATGACCATCAGGTAAGTAGGTGGAGCGTAAATTATTTTTTTTTGTTTCCTTCTTTATTATTCCCTTCAGTTTTCCCTTGGTGTTGTTTTGTGTTTGCCCAGCGAAACGATCGATTATCGATTGTGTCCGCCGGTTGAAAAGGTTTCAGCTCCGATTAATGATGAGCGACACCCGATACTTGGGGAATGATGCCAACAGATGCATCTCAAACGCGATCCTTGTAATTTAATACGTAATTATACGATCATGGGAAGATTGATTTTCGGTATAAAGATACTTGGTATTGTTTTCGTTTTTTATTACTCTTGTTCTTTTGTTGTTGTGGTTTCTTCATGAACTGTGGACGAAGGGTCAAAACGAAGCAACATGCTAGCTATAGGCTTGGCCCACGGTGATGGTTGTAAAGTGTGTACATAATTTGATGTTTAACTGGAACACAGTTCAGGGTTTTGAAGCCCTTCAGTTAAGTGAGGTTCCAGGGAAAGGACAACGAATTCATGGGCATCTAAGCAGGACGGCATACTTAAGTGGCCATAAAGTAGTTAAGGAATCTTAAATGGGATTTTAGGAGTCATATAAGTTAATCTGCGTGTGGTTAATTCCGGAGAAATAATGTTGGGGTATTTATTGATTTGGGAAGTCTTAGAAATGGAAACAAATTGGATGAACTATTTAAGAATTCTTAAGATGATGTGAGATACAGCGATTAAAATAAATATAAAGTCCATGTACGAGTCCTTAAGTTGTTTGTTATGAGCTAAATAACGACTTCCGGGAATTACTAATACGCACTGAGAAACACACGTGTTTCAACTTTCGGCTTCAGGCGTGTGAAGTATGTTAGTGGCACACCCAGTAAAGGTAGTACCGGTAAAGATATCATCAACATAAGTCATCGCAAAACCACTGAAAGGTTAGCCAAAGCTTAGAAACACAACTACAGAATTATTTAGTATTGTTTTAGAATTTGCTGTTTGGAATCTCTTTCTTTTCTTGTTCAAATATATGTTGTTTACTTTGAATTTGTGCATGTTTCAGCTCAAACATGTTTTAACCTCTAATCAAGATGATATATGCATAATTGTTTTTTTGTTTTGATTTTATTTTTTAATATGCTCCTCTCGGCAGAGGCGAACCTACAGTGTCCCGAGATGCCACCAAATAACGGTTGCAGTTTTTTTTGAATAGTTGCAAATTGTAACGCTCCACGTGGGACACTCGCGTGGGAAGGGGATTCCACAGCTTACTCGCTCTGTAACGGAAAGAGTTCTCATTCTGCAGAGTTGTTCGCGCCGTTGGGAGATGTACCGCAAATTGGTGCGATTCGTCGGATTGCATATAAACCGAATTGCGTGGAAGAATTCCACAAATCTCCGAAGAACAGCACCCGTGATAATTTCTGTACAACAGACAGAGGTCAGCTACGCGCCTTCAATGTGATAGCGACTGTAGTCCCGATCTCAGTGCCGTGTCCCCGATCAGGCGGATCGATCGGCTCTCTATAGTCTCAAGTAGATCGAGGGTATGTTTAGGAGCGGAGCTCCAAACATGAGAGCAATAGTCGAGTCTATCTAATCTGGGATTTATTCAGGAGAAAAAGTTGGGCCAGGTTAAAATATTTCATGGCTCTAAAACGATAGCTCAGTTTTCCTGTCGTGGACCTGGCGATGTTCGTGTTTATGCCACGATATATTCCCACAGACCGTGACGCCGAGCTATTTCATGCTTTCCCCAGACTCGAGGGACAGGCCATTCGTCATCAGCTGTGAAACCGATGATCCGCTTTTCTTTGTGAATGTTGTATACTGTGTCTTCGTTGCATTGAAGTCGACGAGATTGGCCTTTCCCACTGCAGGACCTTATCCAGATTCCGACTCAGAGAGTCAATTTGGCTACATCTCAGCTGATGCGACGTTGATGCACTAGACAGCCGATCATTCTGTAGGGTTATATTTTGTTATTTTGTTTTTCTTTTGCTTTTCTTACCTCCTTGGTGAGTCCAAAATGAAAACCCGATTTAATTTTATTTAATTTTATTAAATTATTTAATTTATTTATTTCAATTTAATTTTGGCCGCCGCCTCGGCCTCTGGATCCCAACTCATCTCGAATCAAAAAAAAAAAAAAAAAAAAAAAAAAATTGTGGCGAGAAGGCCGAATTTAGCGAGACAGGACATATGTGTCCTTCATCTTGTCTCTGACTTCTGGTCATCTTGCGATAACCAGAATCACCCACATCCGTGAGGATGTTGGGCTCGGTCTCGCGATCTCTGAAAAGAAAAGAGAAAAAGGCGGGGTATCCAAGGATAGTGTGGACAGTGTTAGTCCAAGTGTTCTCTAACTACTTTTATAGAGGGATGGTGGGAAAGAAATCGTACAAGACCGGTAGGTCTTGGGTGCGGTAGTGAACGCAGATCACGTCTTTGGCGTCTGATAATCTGCGCTTTGGTCGGTGTGTATGTTTGTGTTTGTGCCGTCTTGTACTGTGCGTTCGTGTGTGTGGTTTGTTAATAGTAGACCCTATGGGATGGGTCCAGGAATCCTCTATTATAGAGGGGAATGTTGTTGGGAATGGTGCTTTCTTCAGTTTTGTACTGAAGAAGAAATTGTGGGGGTTTGATCCGAAGAGATAGAGAGAGAGAAGGGTCAAGAACGCAGGAGTCCCGTACAAGTAGGTTCTCGCTGTTCTGAATGTTTTCGAGGTACTTATATGCTAATTGAAGCAAGTACTCGTCGATAGGGGTAATGGAGGCGCCTTCGTATAGGTGAGAGTTGGGGTAATGACGACCGTCAGGCCTTCTAGAATGATTGGTGCATCTTCTGAGGAGTTTCCTTTCGAAAACCCGAAGTCTTTCCATTTGGGCCGAAGATATGCAGGACCATATGGGAAAGGCGTACGATATTCCAGATCGGGTTAGCTGCTTATAGCAGAGAAGCTTAACTTTGGTGTCAACTTTGTTGCTCCACTTGAAGATGTTGTGCAGTTGCTTAGACCGACCGAGGCCCCTTTGGAGAATGTGGGTCACATGTTTGATGAAATTCATTTTTGGGGTATAAATGACCCCAAGATATTTCATCCTGTCCTGTGGTCTAATCGTAGTATCTCCCATTTTTATTCGAATATTCTGTGAATATCGAGAAGTAGGTTGGGAGTGTTTACTACTCAGAATTATAGCTACTGCTTTAGATGGGTTAAGTCGAATTTTCCACCGACTGTAATACTGATACAGTTCGTCCAGATGACGGTTGAGTCGGTTTGTTGCGAGTTTTGGGCTTTTAGATGACGTGTACACTAGGACGTCATCCGCATAGCAAATCTGGTTTACTCTACCATCCACAGGGCGAGGAATATCTGAGGTGTAGATATTAAATAAGATGGGGCCTAGAATGGAGCCCTGTGGTACGCCTGCGGCGGCGTTGAAAGTTCGGGAAAGCTTTCCATTCACTCGAACTTGGAAGGTTCTGTTTAAAACGAACTGGTAGATTATATTACACAGTGTTTTACTGAGGCCAGTATTCAGTAATTTAAAAACGAGACCCTCGATCCAGGTTGTGTCAAAAGCCTTTTCAATGTCCAAGCTCACCGCAATGGTGGGTTCCTTATTAAAGAGGCGCACGCAAATGTAGTTTTGAAATATGTTGAGAGCCATAGTGGTGCTATGCGCTCTTCTGAATCCAAATTGGAAGTCAGGTATTAGGTTCCTGACACTGATAAATTTATTTAGCTTCTCGTATATGAACTGTTCATATATTTTGCTGATGCAGGTGAGAAGCGAAATAGGACGAAAGCTTGAGGGGTGATAATTTGGTTTCCCAACTTTTACTATTGGGCAGACAACAGCATGCTTCCAAGCTTGGGGAAAATACCCCATGTTGTAGGCATGGTTGAACAGAATGGAGAGCTTTATAAAGAATAAAGCAGAAAGCCTTCGCAACGAGTGGTAGGACATATTGTCGATACCGGGTGACTTCTTGGGGTTTCGAGATTTAACTAGGTTCTGTAGGGTATTTGGTGTGACGAAGCCTTGACTATTATCACGTGTGTCGTCGAAGTATGCACTGTTAGCTGAGTTAAAGACAACTATTGGCTCGTTAAAGTTGTCTAATTTGTTGTGAACCTCTGAACTAATTATTGCATTTGTTTCCGGATCGCCATCCTCGAGAGTGAGCTTGTGATTATTTTCAAAGGTCTCTCCGATGATGTTTGCTTTATTAGTGTCATTATTGACAACAAGGCCGTTGTGCATGATTGGTCCAGTGATACGAGAGGTGCCACATATCTTTTTAACATTTTTATAAATGTTCTGGTCCATCTGAATACCCTTCAGTTTGTCTTCCAATTGTCGGGTACGATTGTTTTGGATTCTCTGTTTTATCAGTGTGCCAATATTGTGAATAATGGCTCGCAATAATGGCTCCCTTTGCGTAAATCGGTGACGATATCTCATTCTGCAGAGCTTTTTACGCTCCCGGATGAGACGAAGAGTGAGGTCGTCAAGGGGAATCTGATAAGTCTTTTCAAGTTTGTACTTCGGGACATGAGTCTCAGAAGTTTCAACTAGAATCTCGTGAAGTCGAGTTGCAGCGTTATTTATCTCAACCGTCGTTAGGTTCCTGCCAGTGGGGAGAGAGAGTTGGTGGAGTTTTCCATTCAATGTAATATTGAAGTTGTCCCAATTTGTGCGCCCATAATCGGGTATGTATCTGACATGAGCCCGGGATGCTCGATAGCCGCGAATGAACATGGTCACAGCGTTGTGGTCAGATACACCCGGCGATACTTGGGGAGGAGTGATTTGGGGAAGTAAGTCTTTGGACACAATAAAGATGTCCAGGATGGAGTTACCTCGGGTACCACCCGTAGGTGCGACTATTTCGAAGTTGAGGGCATGACAGTTTTCGCTGTACCATTGGAACAACTTTGTGCCGTTTGGGCAAGAGACGGAGTTGTTCCAGTGGGGATGCCTGGAGTTGAAATCGCCGCCTATGATGAAGGGTGTATGCCCCGAGTACGTTATTAATTGGCCGATATCTTCGGGATTAATGGGGCCATTATTGGTTTTATGTGAGTGGTAGACGGAGTATATGTTCACTCTACCATTATTAGCTAGATGCAGTTCAACCCCGGAGACCTCTATGGACTCTAGGTGTGGGAGGTCAATAGCTTCATGGCGAAGTTCGCTATTAACTAGAATACAGGTGCCACCTCCGTTGATGGTGGGACCGCCAGTGGGGGTTCGATCTCTTCGAATCATTGAAAAGTTTGGGAAAGTGGGACGGTGACATGGATGCAACCTAGTTTCGGTTACAAGAACCACGTCCGCCCGGTTATCGTTTATGAAGTCAGAGACTATCGCACGCTTTGATAGCGAAACAAGGGAGTTGACATTTATAAGGATAACTTTAATTTTGGGATCCATTTTGAAGCGTATGTCTTACATATGCCGTGAAAAGGAGTGCATCCCTCTCAGCCTCAGTTGTTAGTTTTTCATATCGGGGTCGAATATCCTCAATCACGCGAGAGAGACTAAGTAGTTTCTCCAGCATTGAGGGTTGCCCCTTTGGAGGCTTTTGTGCCGCCGCTTGGATTCGTGGCATTGTGGTGGCCTGTATAGCGGATCGCTTAGGAACTTGAATATGTTTTTGGGGGGGAGGTGGTGGGGTTTTCATATTCTTTGTTTGGTTCCCTTTAACCTTATTAGCGAATGTAAATCCATTTTGGATGAAATTTTGTGTGTGCTGTTTTCCGAAGTTTGACTTGGCTACTTGTTTAGCTCGAGTCTCCTTCGTTCTGTGGACTATCTCTTTATATTTGGGACAGTTCCTGTAGCTGGCCGGATGTCCTTTATTACCGCAGTTGCAGCAAATTGGCAACGTAATTTCATCCTGCACATTTGTTGTGGGATCGTATTTTGCGGAAGGGAGTTCGCACTTGCCAATGTCGTGGGATTTTCCACAACGGACGCAACGGCGGGCCATGTTGCAGTTCCGGGAGACATGCCCGAAACGTTGGCAACGTCGGCATTGAGGTATTTCATTCTTATGAAATACTTCGAACAGAACTTGTTGATGGAGAGTTGGAAGCGACTTTGTCCGTATTATGGAGTCTATGTCGGTTCCTGGGGCAAGGTGAAGCTGCCATATGTTTACTTTGCTGTATTTTTGCGGTCTGATGTTCACAAACCGTTGTGGGGGAGAGAATTTTTTAACGTCAGTGAATTTGACGTGGGGGAATGTTGCTTCAAGGGCAGTTACGATGTCGTCCTTTTCCCAGCAGGCAGCGACTCGTTTTAAGAGAATGATCCTCGACTTTTCGTCGGCCGGGGTGAATGTGTAATAGTTCACCTCCTTGGCCTTCAGGGTATCGTTAACCTTGGAGAACGTTTGTCGATCGTAGGTTACGATTTTATTGAGACTTGGACTCAAGGTCTTTGCCTTAAAGTTGAATATTCCTTGTCGGTTCATATCACCGACGAACTCCTTTAGGTTGAGGTCTCGTGCAAAAACCCCAGGTTGCTGCTTCTTTTTTAAAGCAGGTACGTCTGCCCCGACCGATGTTTGGTTGGCCTTTTGAGTTGGAGTGGTCTTTGGTTTCGGGGTTGTGGAGGATGGTACCTTCGATGTGCACGATTTTTCCAGCGGAACGACTTTTTGTGCAGTGGGGTTTACCGAGAGGTTTGCCACGATTTCATTAGCCGAAGCTGGGGCTATTATTGGCGTACAGCCGGTGGCAACACGTTTACTGGAGGGAGCTCCCTCGCAGTTCAGCTTGGGTCGAGGTGTTTTCCGCTTTTCCGCGCGGAGAGAGGTGGGCGTGGAGCGGCAAGTATTAAGAGTAGGGACATGGAGACCATTCTCGTCGACAGAGACATCAAAGTCACTGTCGAGGCTTATCATTTCAGGTTCGACCTGTGAATGACGGGTTTCCAGGTTTTTGTTGGGGAGGGTCGGGGGTGAAGTAGCTTTCAATGCTGCGTTCTCCCTCTCGAGAGCAGCGATCCTGGCTACCGCGGTCCCGAGTTCGCTTCGCAATCCCTCAAGAAGAGTCATCAAATCCTGATTGGGTTGATGCCCCAAGCTCTGAGGAGAAGAGAGGTCCATTTTACGAGGGATAAATGAAAGAAAAGTGATGGACACCGGAGATCACAAAGCGCGAGAAACAGCCTGATAGGACTAGCTGAATAAAACAAGTAGGAATGCAGAAAAACAACGGAAAGAAGATAGGAAAAAGAAAACAGCCCGACGGAACCTAAATTCAACGCAAGTCCGAAATATAAAAAGTTGCTATATAAATTATAAAAGTTATGTTAGAGGAAGAAAGATATTTGGACAATATAAATAAGAAAAATGAGATTTCAGTGAGAAGAAAAGCAAAGGAAATTTAAATGAAAAGAAAAGAATATGAAATGTAATGAAATTGAAATTAAGATGTAAATCAAGGAAAAGTAGAATATAATTTAAATTGTAAAAAATACTCCCTGTCTCCTTGGGTTTTTTTTTTGTTCTGTGTTGTTGTTTTTTTTTTTTTTTTTTTGTTACTGAGCACAAACACTACTGAATATTGTTGAATATCGTTATTCACTGACTGACTGATGACTCATCTCGAATCAAAAAAAAAAAAAAAAAAAAAAAAAAAAAAAAAAAAAAAAAAAAAATGTGGCGAGAAGGCCGAATTTGGCGAGACAGGACATATGTGTCCTTCATCTTGTCTCTGACTTCTGGTCATCTTGCGATAACCAGAATCACCCACATCCGTGAGGATGTTGGGCTCGGTCTCGCAGCATCTGAAAAGAGAAGAAAAAAAGGCGGGGTATCCAAGGATAGTGTGGACAGTGTTAGTCCGAGTGTTCTCTAACTACTTTTATAGAGGGATGGTGGGAAAGAAATCATACAAGACCGGTGGGTCCTGGGTGCGGTAGTAAACGCAGATCACGTTTTTGGCGTCTGAAAATCCGCTGTTTGGTCGGTGTGTATGTTTGTGTTTTGTGCCGTCTTGTACTGTGCGTTCGTGTGTTTCGTTTGTTAATAGTAGACCCTATGGGATGGGTCCAGGAATCCTCTATTATAGAGGGGAATGTTGTTGGGAAGGGTGCTTTCTTCAGTTTTATACTGAAGAAGAAATTGTGGGGGTTTGATCCGAAGAGATCGGGAGAGAGAAGGGTCAAGAACGCAAAAGTCCCGTACAAGTAGGTTCTCGCTGTTCTGAATGTTTTCGAGGTACTTATATGCTAATTGAAGCAAGTACTTGTCGATAGGGGTAATGGAGGCGCCTTCGTATAGGTGAGAGTTGGGGTAATGACGACCGTCAGGCCTTCTAGAATGATTGGTGCATCTTCTGAGGAGTTTCCTTTCGAAAACCCGAAGTCTTTCCATTTGAGCCGAAGATATGCAGGACCATATGGGAAAGGCGTACGATATTCCAGATCGGATTAGCTGCTTATAGCAGAGAAGCTTAACTTTGGTGTCAACTTTGTTCCTCCACTTCAGGATGTTGTGCAGTTGCTTAGACCGACCAAGGCCCCTTTGGAGAATGTGGGTCACATGTTTGATGAAATTCATTTTTGGGGTATAAGTGACCCCGAGATATTTCATCTTGTCCTGTGGTCTAATCGTAGTATCTCCCATTTTTATTCGAATATTCTGTGAATATCGAGAAGTAGGTTGGGAGTGTTTACTACTCAGAATTATGGCTACTGCTTTGGATGGATTAAGTCGGATTTTCCATCGACTGTAATACTGATACAGTTCGTCCAAGTGACGGTTGAGTCGATTTGTTGCGAGGTTAGGGCCTTTGGTTGACGTGTACACCAGGACGTCATCCGCATAGCATATTTGGTTGACTCTCCCGTCCGCGGGGCGGGGAATATCGGAGGTGTAAATATTGAATAAGATGGGGCCTAGAATGGAGCCCTGTGGTACGCCTGCAGCGGCGTGAAAAGTTCGGGAAAGCTTTCCATTCATTCTAACTTGGAAGGTTCTGTTTAGAACGAACTGGTAGATGATGCTACATAGCGTTCTACTGAGGCCAGTATTCAGAAGTTTAAAAGCGAGACCTTCGATCCAAGTCGTATCAAAAGCTTTTTCAATGTCTAGGCTTACCGCAACGGTGGGTTCCTTATTAAAGAGCCGCACGCAGACGTGGTTTTGAAATAAGTTAAGAGCCATAGTGGTGCTGTGCGCTCTTCGAAATCCGAATTGGAAATCAGGTATTAGGTGCCTGGCACTGACAAAGTTATTTAGCTTTTCGTATATGAATTTTTCATATATTTTGCTGATGCAAGTGAGAAGCGAGATAGGGCGAAAGCTTGAGGGGTGATACGTTGGTTTCCCAAATTTTGCTATTGGGCAAATAATAGCGTGCCTCCAAGCTTGGGGAAAGTACCCCATGTTGTAAGCATGGTTGAACAGAATGGAGAGCTTTATAAAGAATAAGGCAGAAAGCCTTCGCAACGAGTGGTATGACATGTTGTCGATTCCAGGTGACTTCTTAGGGTGTCGAGATTTAACCAGACTCTGTAGGGTATTTGGTGTGATGAAACCGTGACCATTATCACGTGTGTCATCGAAGTATGCACTGTTAGTTGGGTTAAAGACAACAATTGGCTCGTTGAAGTCGTCCAACTTACTGTGGACCTCTGAACTAACGATTGCATTAGTTTCCGGGTCGCCATCTTGGAGGGTGAGTTTGTGATTGTTTTCAAAGGTCTCTCCGATGATGTTTGCTTTATTGGTGTCGTTATTGACAACAACACCATTGTGCATAATTGGCCCAGTGATGCGGGAAGTGCCACATATCTTTTTAACATTTTTGTAAACGTTCTGGTCCATCTGAATACCCTTCCGCTTGTCTTCCAATTGTCGGGTACGATTGTTTTGGATTCTCTGTTTTATCAGTGTACCAATATTGTGAATAATGGATCGCAATAATGGCTCCCTCTGCGTAAAGCGGTGACAATATCTCATTCTGCCGAGCTTTTTACGCTCCCGGATGAGACGAAGAGTGATGTCGTCATGGGGAATCTGATAGGTCTTTTCAAGTTTATACTTCGGGACATGAGTCTCCGAAGTTTCAACTAGAATCTCGTGAAGTCGTTTTGCAACGTTGTTTATCTCAACCGTCGTTAGGTTCCTGTCAGTGGGAAGAGAGAAGTGGTGGAGTTTATCATTCAATGTAATATTGAAGTTGTCCCAATTTGTCCGCCCATAATCGGGTATGTATCTGATATGAGCCCGGGATGCTCGATAGCCGCGAATGAATGTGGTCACAGCATTGTGGTCAGATACACCCGCTGAAACTTGAGGAGGAGTGATTTGTGGAAGTAAGTCTTTGGACACAATAAATATGTCCAGAATTGAGTTACCTCGAGTACCAACCGTAGGTGCGACTATTTCGCAGTTGAGGGCATACATATTTGCGGTGTACCATTGGTACAGTTTTGTGCCATTTGGGCAAGAGACAGAGTTGTTCCAGTGGGGATGTCTGGAGTTAAAATCGCCGCCTATGATGAAGGGTGTATGCCCCGAGGTCCTTATTAGTTTGCCGATATCTTCGGGATTAATGGGGCCATTATTGGTTTTATGCGAGTGGTATACGGAGTATATATTCACTCTACCATTACTAGCCAGATGCAGTTCAACTCCAGATACCTCTATGGACTCTAGGTGTGGGAGGTCAATAGGTTCATGGCGAAGTCCGCTATTAACCAGTATACAAGTTCCACCTCCGTTGATGGTGGGACCGCCAGTGAGGGTTCGATCTCTTCGAGTCATGGAGAAGTTTGGGAATACGGGACGGTGACATGGATGCAACCTAGTTTCGGTTACAAGTACCACGTCCGCCCGGTTTTCCTTTATGAAGTCAGAGACTATCATATGCTTGGAATGCGAAACAAGGGAGTTGACATTTAAGAGGATAACTTTAATTTTGGAATCCATTGTGGAGGGTATGTCTTGCATATGCAGTGAAAAGGAGGGCCTCCCTCTCTGCCTCGGTTGATAGTTTCTCATATCGGGGTCGAATATCCTCAATTAAGCGGGAGAAACTAAGTAGTTTCTCGAGCATTGAAGATTGCCCCCTCGGAGGCTTTTGCACCGTCGCTTGAATTTGAGGCGTCGTGTTGGCCTTTACCGAGGCTCGCTTAGGGACTTGAATATGTTTTTGGGGGGTAGGAGTTGAAAGGGTTTTTGTATTCCTTGCCTGCTGACCCCTAAGCATGTCGGCAAATGTGAATCCATTTTGGATGAGGTTTTGTGTGGCCTGTTTTCCGAAGTCTGACTTGGCTGTTTGCTTAGCTCGAGTCTCCTTGGATCTTAGTTTAATTTCCTTATATTTAGGACAATTTCTATAACTGGCCGGATGCCCTTTGTTGCCGCAGTTGCAGCAAGTTGGCAGTGTTATTTCATCCTGCACATTTGTTGCCGGATCGTATTTCGCTAGCGGAAGTTCGCACTTGCCAATATCGTGGGATTCTCCGCAACGAACGCAACGGCGACTCATGTTGCAGTTTCGGGAGACATGCCCGAAACGTTGGCAACGTCTGCATTGAGGTATTTCTCTGTTATGAAATACCTCGAAGACAACTTGCTGATGCAAAGTTGGAAGCGACTTTGTCCGTATTATGGAATCTATGTCGGTTCCTGGGGCAAGGAGAAGCTGCCATATGTTCAGCTTGGTGTATCTTTGCGGTCTGATGTTCACAAACCGCTGTGGGGGAGAGAATTTTTTGACGTCAATGAATTTGACCTTAGGAAATGTTGCCTCAAGAGCAGTTACGATGTCGTCCTTTTCCCAAGAGGCAGCGACTCGTTTTAAGGGGATTGTCCTCGACTTTTCGTCGGCCGGAGTGAAGGTGTAATAATTCACCTCCTTGGCCTTAAGGTTGTCGTTAACCGTGCGATAGGTTTCCCTATCGTAGGCTATGATTTTATTTAGGGATGGACTTAAGGTCTTTGCCTTGAAGTTAGAAATTCCTAGCCGGTTCATGTCACCAACGAAATTTTTTAAATTGTGGTCTCGTGCAAAGACCCCGGGTTGCTGCTTCTTCTTAGAGACAGGTGGGCGGATTACGCCCTCTGGCTGAATAGTGTTGGGAACACAAGCAGCCTTTGGTTTTGGGTTAACCACGGGAGTTGGCCTCGGAGGGCGAGACTCCTGCGGAGGCACGATTTTCGGGTAGTTTTGAGTTATCGCGGGGTTCGACAACTTTTTGGGGACAGGTGATGATGATGATGGGGGTGGTGTTGGCGGGCAGCCGGTAGCGACGCGCTTGTTGGGGGGACCTCCCTCACAGCTTGTTGTCGGGAGCGGCGTTTTTCGCTTTGGTGCCCTAGACGAGTTTGGGGTGGGGGTACGCGAGTCACCGCCGTCCATTGACTCGTCAGAATTGTCAGTGACAATCTCTAACTCCGGCTCGAGGTCTGATTCTGAATCAGAAGCTTCCGAAACGGCACCGAAAAAGGACGTGGATGGGGCAGCTTCCAGTCGCGATAATTTATTTTTTAGGACCGTGTTCTCAGCTCTGAGAGCCTCGAGGTCCTCCTTCAATCTCTTAATGATAGCCATCATGCCCTGATCCGGCTGATGGCCCATACCACGAGAAGAGCAGGTGTCCATGTTTTATCTGCCACAGAACATGTGAACAGATAAACGACAAAGAACAAGAAGCGCGCGGGAACAAACGAAACCAACAAACGAAAAAGAAACAAAATCAACAAAGGAAGAAGAAACAGAAATCAAGAAACGGAAAAGAAAACAAAACCAACGAACGAAAAAGAAACAAAAACCAGCAAACGAAAAGGAAACAAAAAACCAACAAATGAAAACAAATGAAAACAAAAGGAGGAGAAACCTAGTCTCAAGGTTTTTTTTTTTTTTTTTTTTTTTTTTTTGATATTATGTTAATTTAAATTTTGGGAATTCCTTTATTAAAGTTGTTAAAGCTAATTAAAATTTAGTATATCATACGTATGATGTATTATGAATTGTCTTGATTGATATCTCCTCGCCTGTTTGCTTGGCTATGATGTCTGATCAAGTATGAACTGTCTCGTACTGAACTGTCTCAAAACACTGTGTGCGTGATGTCTTCACTGATGAGTATGATGTGTACTAACTGACTTCCAATCTCAAACTGATGTCTTGAGTATGGGTGTGTATGTCTTGAAATCGTCTTGGTCATCTCGAATCCAAAATGCACTCCCCTTTTATACTCTGTGGCAACAGAGATTTGTTAAAAATATTACTTAAAAATTCCAAGAAGCCCAAACAAAACTGTGTGTGCTTCAATTGGAATAGGATTCCCGGAAGTGTACACGAACTCTATTTGAACTAATTCCCGTAAGGAGAAATCATGAAATGCATTTAGTATTACGCATTTCATAATTTCAATAGTTATAGGGAATTGAATCAATGCACGACAAATGGACTTTCGTTTAATTTTGTCGTGCATATGATTCAATTGGATTGGGATATAAGTTACCTGGAAATTGAATCAATGCGCAACAAATGAACTTGTGGTTTAAATCTATCGCGCATATGATTCAATTGGATTGGAATTATAGGTAAGTGGGTGAGAGTAGTGATTTAGGATCACTACATTCCTCCCCCCTTTAGAAAAGAAAGATTAGTCTGGAAGAGGTTAATTTTCTAGAATGAGTGAAAAGCAAGTGGCGGTGGCATTTTGAATTCGCGATAGTTTACATTTTTTGTTTTAGTTTAACATTTAATGCATTAATTCGTTATGTTTAATATGTGTGCTACATGTTGTATTTTCTCTTTTGCGGTACTGCTTCTTAAGTTTGTTTGTATAAAGAATGGTATGGTATTTATCTAACAATTGTGGCTGGTGTCATGTTTACATTTATCATTTAAGTATATTAATGAAAGTGAATTTTAAAAATAGACATATGTATTATAAGACTAAGTAAATAAATTGTGAATTAATAAATGTTCTTATTTTACTTCGTGTTTTATAATGTTATTTTTCTAATCTATACTTAAGCCATTAATATTTATTTTTTGTTGTTGTTCATTTAATGCTAGATTAATAGAGATAGATGTGTATTTATTTTTAAAGAGCGCCTTACACTAGTGATACAGGTTGCCTATGCGTAAATATAGGTATATCTTGTAATAATGTTTAGCATTCTTTATAGCTTCATTCGCTTTCTTTTTTTGTTTGTTTCTAACTTTTAATGTTTTAGGGTTTGGAAATCGTTAAATCTTAATTAGGATTTACATACTTTTTTTTTTTTAAATAGTTATTTACAATTTAGTATTTATAAATTGTCTTCCTCATTGGGGGTCAATATTTGTTTTGTTTTATTTGTATGTGATTTCTTTTTTGTATTTCAGTCCATATGACATTTATTATTACCACTTTTTTGTCATCTTTGTCAATATTGTGTATCCATTGGTATTTTTAAGTGATAAAGTATTGAACTACAATACACCCTGGGGATAGTATATGTCTGGGATTGAGAGTGGAAAGGAATGTGAAACTAGGGTGAAGATCAGAACTAATCAACCTAGGAATATTGTTTTAATCTCCTATTGTTTACCTTTATTGATTTTTGACCAATTCTGATGGTCGTATTGTTTGGGTCAGTTATTCCTGTAATGAGGAAAGGGCCCTTCCAGATGGGTGTTTGTTTATTCTTGGGGTTTTTGTATCTTACCAACACCATGTTTCCCTCATGAAACGTTTCTGACTGTGGTTCCTTACCGGAGCAGGTGGTTACCTTTAACGAACGGCATTCATTACACTGCTTTCTATATTTCCGAATGTCGGAGAGCATGGACGGCCACGAGTATCTTTGTCGTATCTTATTATACGATTTGGTGATGCTTTGATGTCCATCGGAAGGGGAATTGTGATAAACCCTGAGTATCGTCGCGATCTCATCGAGGTTTATTATTTTTTCGGGTGTTGTGGGCTTTTGGAAAAAGTTTGTATTTTGAGAGGAGCTGGGGCACGAGGTTTTTGGATTAGCTGACGAAGTGTCAGTTATTTGAGTAATACCTTTGATATTACCACTTAACTCCTTAGGGCTCCTTTTCTTATGGTTAAGATTTAACCTGAAGGTTTTGCGCTTACCTTGTGCTTGCTCCTGTTTCCCTTTAGCGTATTTATTTTCAGGTGCCTTTTTCTCGACGTGTGAGAACTTTATTGGCACACTAAATACTTTGGGGTTTATTTCCGTGCGAGGAAAAGTGACGCGTTGTTTGGGGCCTTCCACATTGCAATATTTTGACAAAAAATCATTTCCAAGCAGACCGTCTTCTGGTAGACCGGGCATACTGCTCACTACTTGGAACTTGCATGGGAGTTTAGACCTACCTTTTAACTGGAAGTTGACCTTGCAGCTTCCCAAGGTCCTAATGCTTCCGAACGGTGTCTCTAAAGTGCAAGCCTCTTGCTGATTTATTTTGGCGTCTGATGTTCTAAGGCAATTTTTGTTAATCAGGCTTACTTCCGCACCGGTGTCCACTACTAGCGTTGTGTTTTTGTTAACACCTACATCTATCGGTAGTTGGACGGTGGGAATGCTGGTTAATGGCGAGAAAGGGGTCCTTACATGGTAGGTCCTTTTTGCCACCGAGGGTTTTGACCTTCTTCGTTTTGGGCTCGAAATGGGGGAATTCTTTGCAGGTTGGCATTGAACTCGCGACTCCCATTTCAGCTTTTGCTGACAGGATCCCAGATTGTGACCTTGTTGGCCACAGAAGTCGCAAGTCTGCCTTATCTGCAGAACTCTTTTTACCTCCCTTAATCGCCGGCAATCACGGATATCGTGATTTAATTGATGGCAGGGTGTGCAAAAGGGTGTGTTTTTCCTTTTGACACAATCCTCATAGACATGCCCCCTTTTGTTGCAATAACTGCAGGTTATTCTGCTGAGGGGGGCATCATATGTCAGAGGTATGCTGAGAGGGTCTGTATTAATTTCCCCTTTAGTTCCCTTATATGTTTGCTCGGCTTTTGGTATTTGTGCCTGGAGTTCAGAAGTTTCCTGTGCTATGGTTTGAATGTGTGGCAACCCTTCTATATTTGGTATATTGGGCATTATTTTAGTTAGAGCTTGTCCCAGCTGGGTACCTAAAGTCGGTTTATAGGCGTCTGAAGGTGCTGTTGGTGTATAAGGCGAAGGAGAGTTAAATGAAACCTGCGAAGAGATTAATGGCCGCTGAGGTTGTTGGATTTGTTCCAATTCTAATGTTTTTTCCATTAAGGAATCTATTGGTACATCGCCCATCAGTAATAAAAATTGACGATGGTACGGATTTATCAACCCCTTTTTGTAGATGCTTTTTGCAAAGTCATCTAATTGTATCTTTACGGCCTCAGACAATATAGGACCGTATTTTAGTTCCGCGGCTTTCTTACATTCCCTTAACGACTTCTTTAGTCGTAATTGGAATAGGATAATTGCTTCTGCCGGATTTTGCCGAGTAGCTAATAGCTTATTTACCAGGTCCTGATAGGTTTCTACTGGTAAATAAACCTTCCTTAGCAAATCTTCCGCTTCCTGAAAAGATGCGAACGTAGTGGACGCGAATAAGGCAGAAGCTTCACCCCGTAGCCTAGTAGGGAATATTTGTAAGAAAGCCCCGTGTTCCTCGGTCCTGAGGCAGTTTAAAACCCTCCCGCAGCAATCCAAAAAGGTTTCCAATTCTGCACCTATATGCGGATTTGGTTCCCCGGAGAAGATGGGGATTAGCTGTGCTGACAGCTTCGCAACCTTTGTGTAATCAATGGCCATTGTTTCAAAGGTTGCGAGATCCGTTTGGTGCTGAAGAACTGGAATTTCCGAAAAGGATGGGCTGGGGTCGCGAGTTTTGATTGTAGGGTTTGCTTCGATTATAGTTCCGGTGCGAAGTTTTTTCGGTGAAGGGGGTACTTGGTCGTGGGATGTTCTAGAGCTTGAGGTGGTTTCTTGTTCCATGGACGGACGGTGGAATGGTTAGGTTTTTATATGATGCTGATAGGGAGGAAGAAATGGTAGTAATGATAACTAGGGGGGAGTCTGTTAATATTTAAGACTTTTGCTATCCCGTAAGTGTTTTCGCGTTAATTTCATTATTTTCGTTATTTATTTATTTAGGAGTGGAAATTCTTCCCTAGGTTTAATGGTTACACAATACAGAAAAATAGGCAATTTTGTCAAGGGTGGTTGGTAATATGGACGGAGATGGAGACGACCGAGTCTTAAAAATTATTTTTTGGAACAAATTATAGATTATGTTAAAAAAAAATGTCTTCATGAAGATATTAATAAAAGAAAATAAAATGCTTACTTAGATCTATGCGCTAACTGCTGCCCCTGTTGGTCTGCTGCAGTTTGGTTGATGTTGTTATGAGGTGGTTGGTACTCTGCCTTCGTTGTTGTTCCTGTTGTTGTTGGGGCTGTTGCTGCCCGTGAGCCTTGATGTTATTTTTTGTGCTTTTTTTCTGTGTGTTGAGTTGTTTGTTTCGTGGTGGTACTCTGCCTTCGTTGTTATTTCTTTTTTTGGTTTTGACACTGGTGTTTAAGCCCCAGGTACGCTTTGAATTATTTTTGTTTTTTTTTTATTTATTTTTTTATTATTTTTTTATAGTACTTCCTGGTGTTTAAGCCCCAGGCACGCTTTGAATTATTATTATTTTTTAGATTGTTAATTAATTTTTTTTTGGTTTTTTTTTTAAGATTTTAATTACCAAGTCGTACCTCCGAAGCCAGACTCACCCCCGGACGCAGGGCTGAAGGTGTCTTGTGCCCAGTACGCTTGGATATATATTATTGTAGTGATCAAGGGTTTTCAAGCACTTACAAGTGTTTAACTTTGGCTTCCTTGATCCTACCGGCTGCGCCAATTATGTAGGGTTATATTTTGTTATTTTGTTTTTCTTTTGCTTTTCTTACCTCCTTGGTGAGTCCAAAATGAAAACCCGATTTAATTTTATTTAATTTTATTAAATTATTTAATTTATTTATTTCAATTTAATTTTGGCCGTCGCCTCGGCCTCTGGATCCCAACTCATCTCAAATCCAAAATGCACTCCCCTTTTATACTCTGTGGCAACAGAGATTTGTTAAAAATATTACTTAAAAATTCCAAGAAGCCCAAACAAAACTGTGTGTGCTTCAATTGGAATAGGATTTCCGGAAGCGACACGAACTCTATTTGAACTAATTCCCGGAAGGAGGAATCATAAAATGCATTTAGTATTACGCATTTCATAATTTCAATAGTTATAGGGAATTGAATCAATGCACGACAAATGGACTTTCGTTTAATTTTGTCGTGCATATGATTCAATTGGATTGGGATATAAGTTACTTGGAAATTGAATCAATGCGCAACAAATGAACATGTGGTTTAAATCTATCGCGCATATGATTCAATTGGATTGGAATTATAGGTAAGTGGGTGAGAGTATTGATATAGGATCACTACAATTCGAAAAAGAGGAAACAAGCATAACAAGTCAATTGGAAAGTCCCCGGCCTTCCATAGTAAAACACATTTTTTTGGCAAAATTCGTTTTTTTTATTCAACATAATTCCATGATTATAGCGACCCTCCAACTTTTCGATACCTTTTTTGTAGTACGATTTGTCCTTGGATTTGAAATTGGCTTCAGTTTCGGCGATCACCTCTTCATTCGACGAAAATTTCCTCCCAGCGAGCATTCTTTTGAGATCTGAGAACAGGAAATAGTCGCTGGGGGCCAGATCTGGAGAATACGGTGGATGCGGAAGCGATTCGAAGACAATTCATGGATTTTTGCCATCGTTTTCACTGACTTGTGACACGGTGCATTGTCTTGGTGGAGCAGCACTTTCTTCAAATGCGGTCGTTTTTTGGCGATTTCGTCTTTCAAACGGCCCAATAACGCTGTGTAATAGTCGCTGTTGATGGTCCTTCCTTTTTCAAGATAGTCAATGAAAATTATTCCGCGCGCATCCCAAAATACAGACGCCATAACCTTGCCAGCCGACTGTTGCGTTTTTCCACGCTTTGGGGCGGGTTCATCGTGTGCAGGCCACTCGGACGACTGTCGATTGGACTTCGGAGTGAAATGATGGAGCCATGTTTCATCCATTGTCACATATCGACGCAAAAACTCGGGTTTATTACGCTTGATCATCTCCAAACACTGCTCCGAATCATTAACTCGTCGTTGTTTTTGGTCAAAAGTGAGCTCGCGCGGCACAGAGCTTTCTCATACCCAAATATTCGTGAATGATATGATGTACACGTTCAGTTGATATCTTTAGAGTGCCTGCTATTTTATTCAATTTCAATTTACGGTCATTCAAAATCATTTTGTGGATTTTTCTAATGGTTTCGTCGGTAACAACCTCTTTTGGGCTTCCACTGCGTTCACCGTCGTCGGTGCTCATTTCACCACGTCTAAACTTAGCATACCAATCCTTGATGGTTGATTTTCATGGGGCGGTGTCTGGAAACTCGTCATCAAGCCAAGGTCTTGCTTCAACTGTATTTTTTCCCTTCAAAAAGCAATATTTTATCAACACGCGAAATTCCTTTTTATCCATTTTTTTCACAATAACAGAAGTTGCTTCACTCAAAATACTATAACTCACAAACTAATGATCCGACATCTGTCAAATTTATACACGCGTCTTTTAAAGGATAGGGCTAACTAAAAAGCATATGGATTTAATTCTAGTGCCGCCATCTATGTGTCAGGTCGGGGACTTTTCAATTGACCTGGCACTATCATCCGTAAAGCTAAACACTTTCTTACCCACTGATTCCAACAAATCCTTTATGTGAAACAAAAACAAGGTTGAAGCCAAATTAGAATCTTGAAGCACCCCGGAATTAACAGGATACAGATAAGAACGTTCCCTGTATACAACAATCCGGATAGAACGACTTTCGAGGAAGCGCTTCGTCCAGTCGCAAAGCTGTTGGGAAAGCCCATATGAACGAAGTTTGCTCAGCAATGCCCCGTGTCACACGCGTTGAAAAGCCTTGGAAATATCCAAGGCGACCACCCTTGACTCCCCAGGTATCCAAATATCAGTTAGAAGGGTCAAAAGGTCTCCCGTCGACCACCCGCCAAGGAATCGTATTGATGATCATTCACAAGTCCGTTTCACTCCAAGTACTTAATTAATTCGGCGTTGATGACCTTTTCCATCACTTTAGATAACATAGACTGTTATGCTATCGGCCGGTAATTTTATGGGAGACACTTTTTTCCCCTCTTTGAGATTGGCTGAACTGGAGCCTCCTTCCAGCAGGTAGGAAGTGCCCTCCCTGCATAAGATAAGCGGAAGAGTCTGCGAAGAACCGGCAATAGTTCTGCAGGACAGTTCTTAAGGCCTATTGCTTGTATTCCTTTCGCACTAGTTACCTTCCTACAGTCCAGTCCACGTGGATTGCGTTGAATAATACGGAGGCGTAACCGCACATCCCGTATCGAAGACCATATCGGCGCGTAGCTTCGACTTATTGAGAAGCAAAAAGTCAGTGGGAATAGATGGAGTACCTAACACCGTACTCAAAAATCTCTCCCCAATGACAATAGTCCTGTTTAACAACCCGTTGAATAATGCATACTTTCCCGCACGTTGGAAAACGGCAATGATACAGCCCACCCCAAAAGAGGGCAAACACTGTATAAACCCAATGAGCATGCGTTTGATAAGTTTACTCTCAAGAATCAGCAAAGTATTTGAAAAGACTATTAACAAATCTCTGCTAAGTTGGGTAGACGACAACAACATTATAACCAGTTTGGCTTTAAGACGGGTCATGAAACCACACATGCCGCAGCTAAACTTGTCTCTGACATACAATGGAATAAATGTAAGAACCAATGCACCAGTGCCTGTCTGGTCGACTTGGAAAAAGCCTGGATCGAAGGGTTATATTACAAACTGGCCAGACAAGGCATATGTTTAATGATAGGAGGTTCGTGGTCAAAAGTGGTAATGTGACCTCTAATAAAACGTATAATATCAATAATGGCTTGCACTCGGGACCGGTACTTTCTCCGATTCTTTATAACATTTACATTAGCGACGTATTAGATGCACTTCCGCAGGCTATTGCGTACGCAGAGGATCTCATAATTTACAGAACAGCTCCGAGAGTTGAGATCATAACTAGTTTTATACAGCGAGACTTCAACAAAGTTTGCGACGACTGGAAACTTAAGATCAACTTCCAGAAATGTAAAGCCATCCTATTTAGAACCCCATTATATAAAGCCACGAACGACACAGGGAAAAACTGGCGAAAGGTAGTTATCGTGGGACCGCATGGAGGTAAACTTGAAACCAAGAGTGTAGTTAAATACCTTGGCATCTGGCTAGATCAATATCTGTATTTCAACAGACATGTAGAGGCTGCTTTGATCAAAGCCAGGAAAACGTTTGCTATGACAGGGAGGCTATTTCTATGGCTGCCTCATGTGGTATAATATATCTCCACTTTATATGGAGAAGTTTCGTGTGTTCGAACGGCAGTGTTTGCGTTCCTGCCTCGGACTTTATAGAAAACAAGAGTCACAATACAAAAAATTCTATCCCACAAAATCCTGTATAACAAATCAGGGTTAAATAGGAAAGACAATTTCATAATTAAAATTATTCGTGGTCACACAGCAAGGGCAATGTAGAGTGATAATAATCTTATTTCGAGAGCATTCTATCCCAACGATGTGTATCTGGAGAATATGCTCCAGAATGGATTTATTCCCCCAGAAGCGTTCCCTTTCTTGGATCAAAAAGACCTTATCCAAGACGTGAATGTAGTCCCGATTATTTACCACGCTCTCCGTGCTGCCACGGACAAACAAATTCTCCATGATAGTGATATCTCCAATCCACCAGACCGCCTGCGTTTTAGCACGGCGATCAGTGAAAGAGATAAATCAGCCAAAGATCGAACATCTCCCAAATGGTGGTGGCTTCTCAACGAGGAGAGGACTTCACTTCCTCAGATATAGTAGGCCTCTCAAGCGCAACGCTCTCCTTCCTCGGTTGCGGACGCGTTTGCATCATCATCCATTGGCTTGGGTAATTACCAACATTCCTTAGCGTTTTTCCCACGGTACCATTTCCCTAGCCGATGTAGCGTCCTATCGATTTTCATCAGATCATCCATTCGCTTGGGATCAATGATCTCATTTTGCAGGTGAATAGCACCAGCTAAACTTTCCTCTTCTCCACAATTCGGTCTTTCCATAGTTCGATGCCCCTGAGATCACCACAATCACCGCACTAGGTCACTGGACCAGCCTCAGACGCGATTAATACACACACACTAAGCCAGATCAACCCTGGGTTATTGTGCTTTCCTTTTGATTTCTTTATCCTTTCTACGCCCATCGACGTCGAACGAATACACAAGTACTTATCTACCTCGATGAGCGTGGGGAATTGAAGGGTGCACAAGAGAGCACGATTAGCATTGGCTGATCGTTGTGTAAAAGCAGAAATCCCAATTTCCATCCCTAATTCCAATCAGTCGCTATCTAATCTCCATCGCGGTAAGTCGCGCCGCACGGCAGTCGATCTTGACTACTCAAACGGTATATACGCAAGTCAGGAGTCGTGTCATTTGCACAGAGTTGAATATCATTCCCGAGGAGTCCGCACACACACGCGAGTTGAGTCGGATTTTTTGTCATTCGGGCCGATTGTTGCTACCACAGTGAAATTGCGATCATTTTTCTTTAAGACTGAAATCACAGCCAAACACGAATAATAAACTTCCATAGTGCCTAATTTTTAGAATATATATATATAAGTGTATATACTTAAAATAAAATCAGAAAGCAGATACCTTTTGGATAATAAATCAGTGGAATTAAAGAAACATTTGAATTAATAAAAAAGAAAAACATTTATACTGCTTACATCAACAGTGCGTTTCAGCGACGAGTGTCGGGGATTAAAGTGAAGGCGTGCCATACGTTGGCAACACCTACTTCATACTCCACAGGGGCATTCTCCATGCATCAACGCATCGACAGAAAATTTCCTAAAAGGATTCTCAGGCATTCATAATTCATATACATTTTCCTAGAAGAATTCCTTAAAGGTCAAACGGTTACCGTACCAAGTAACCACATAATCGGAGAATCTTATGCTAGCGTCGGCTATTCCCAGCTTCACCATGTGTACAACAATTTTCTCTACATACACATTGGCTGGCGATTCTTTTGTCCAACAACAAAGCAACTCCAAACAGCTTATTGACGCAGCTGCAGACAGTTAGCGCAATAGCCGCTAAATCCAAATTCTTTAGCATACGTCATGTGCAAACAAAAGAATTCTGTTCTACCGCAGGCATTCTGGCGATACGATAAACAATCCAAATTGTTTGAAGTATCCCAAATGCATTTCACATCTAATGAGTTGCAGCTTATTTATTTAGCTGACCCTAATTACAGATCCATGCCTTAGGTCGCTTCTGCCTTTGTTCTTTTTCCCTCGTTTCAGGTTTCGTTTATCCTTTGCTGAAATACATCGATAAACACTGTGATCTGCACGCTCACCCATACATACATACCACCATGATCTTCTCTATGAGATCCGGTTACCTAACCCAAAGAGAGACTTCACGTTTCTCTTGTAATAGGAAACGTACCCCTTCATCAAGAGAGCATGCACCACTGGCCGAATTTTCCTTACTAGCGAATTCACATCGCTGATTCTTTTTCCATCACCCGGTCGAGCCGGTCGGGTCTCCACCTCCGCTCCCGTACCGCTGCGGGACGAGAAAGTCAACCACGAGTCGCGTGATTAACGTTCACCATTCTTCATGTAACCAATCAATAAAGTAAAATTTTAATTAATAAACAACATGAGAACGCTTAGATTAAGATATGTGAAAAATTCCAAGTGACTTTTAATTCCTGTTTTTCATTTAACCAATCAATAAAGTAACCTTTTAATTAATAAACAGCAATAACCGTGTGTTTTGATCAATTTCTCCGGTGTGTGATGTTTTCTCTTGGCGAACATTTCGCCTCGGTGTTCGGTGCGCGACCGCCGGATACTTGTTGGCTATTTACAGTGGTATTATAATGGAGGATGAAGGGAATCCAGTGCAGTACGCCTGCACACCATACTTCTTACCCACACTCTTATCGGCAAGCGAGTGAAATGCTTCGATTATACGAATGAGGAATAGACTAAGTGAGAGTTCTTAGCCCTGGGGATGGGGGACAGATTTAACGCCATCCGGAACTACCTAGACTAATCAGACAGGCGATGATCTCTTATCCATTGAACCACTGCCATTAGAAATCAATTTCGCCAATAGGACAGGTTGTCGAACGTTGATTCTACTTTTCGGTGGAGTTCGTCATCCTATCATTTGTTGTTAATTCTAAATAGCATTTTTTGTTAGTTCTAAAAATTTTTGTGAAAAATATTTATTAAATATTAAAGTCCTGAACCAATTAAAAAAATATATGTCCAACTGCGTATCGGTTCACTTAATTATGCCTCTATCTTACGTACCTGAGTCCACTAATAAAGTGGACACTTTCTTGTTCCTATTCCAGTGTTGGTAGCCTAAGTGATGTAACTTTTTTCACGATGCTTCTGACCTCATCTAAGTAACCGAGGCGTTGTTACTATGCCTGTTTTCTGCGTTCTTAGTAAGCCTTCCCGTCGTCACAACGTATGAAGGATATACCATCCCATTTTGTATGTGTTTATTAGAAAACAAAAATATTCGCTAGCCCATAATTGCATGTGTGTCCTCAATGAAAGGCAATGCCAGCAATCTTTTCGAGAACGCTCGGACGCTCTACTCATTACCACATCCTGTTATTTTATCAAAGTGATTAACGTTCTTTCCCTTTTCATTGACGACGATTGTGCCTTCATCTGATGTGACTATCAGCATCAGATCGAATTCTGAAGTGCGCCTTTCTAGTAATTCACCAGCTGTATGTAGTCGGCATGAGTACTTAAGCCAGATTTCTTCAATGGTTATTGCATAATGGCACCCTACGGAATTCTTTCCTCAACTCGCTATGGATCATTTATGTTTATTACTCATAATTACCGACCCGAACTGGAATGGATCCGGAGGACAAAGTTTCATTCCCGTTCGTTAAGTCAACGTTCTATCATGGATCTTCTCCCATATCGAACGAGACCGCCATCCATTTGCTTAAAATGCACTTTAGGTCGAAATCCTTTTTGGAGTTCAAATCAAATACTCTGGAAGATTCTTATCAGCAATTACTTGGATACACAGAGAAGCTCAACGTGTTAAGTACAGATGAAATACTTGTCAACGAAGGACATCAGATAGATGCATTCAAGCAGTATTCGAAAGTAAGTAAAACCGAAAAATCTTCTGAATTAGATAAATTTGGGCACCCGCATATCTATGATTTGATATCCAATTTTGTTTACTTTTGTGACATCCGGATAAACTTGGTGGTGATGGAGCTGCTCCACAGTGACGAAGGATTGTGCGTATATTGCTGAGTGCAACTGACGTTAACATCTTGCACCTCGAATGATTCATCTGGACTAATCCATTATTCAGCGCCACACCTCCAACAACCTCCCACCCACCCAATCATCTTGCTTATGATTGCATTTTTGGTCAGCCACCCATTCACCACCAACCCCTGGCTAGAATTGGGTAAACGATTCGCCCTCGTGTTCAACTCAAATTCTAATTTATTTCCGCCACCCTCGTCCTGGTAAAGGCGATATAATGTCATCATAAAAGTAATTTCCAGATTCTGTGGCTGGCAATCAATACCACCGGATGTTGCTCCAGTACGCACTTGAGTCGTCTTGGAACAAGTGCGCCAACCGACTCAATACACAATAAGCAAACGGAGGGGAGCGCCCGACGAAATACTGCAAATCGTCGGAAGAAAATTTTCATTCAATGATATATGAGGCGTAATTAATCCAGGATAATCTGCGGTCGAAGAAGGGTGCTGATTAGATGGGGAGAAGGACTATGATTGCTGAGGCGAGCGACTCTGAGGATTCCTGGCTTATTGCGGTACGCTGCCTTTTTATTTTCTGCTGAGGATTTAAATAAAAAAGGAGGCGCGACGATTGTTGGGACTGAAAACGTCGTTACGATTCGTAGGTTTCTTCTTTTGTGTCTGTTAAGCGCCGATGTCCTTTTTCTAAGAATTTAATTCTTGAAACGAGTTCTCCTGCTGTGAGTCAGAATTTCGAGCATGGTGCGCCTCCTTTTTTTATTTCTTTAGAGAGGTATATAGGAATCCTTTTTTGTTACCCGACATTGATCGACTATGGTCAGTGTTGCAATGATATCTTCCTCGACTATGTTGTAAAAGAGAAAAATTCGTTTTTTTTTTCAAAATGTGGGAAAGTTGTGTACTGATCAATAAATAACCGGATTTTTTATGGTATTGTGTTTTTTGATTTATCATGTACCAATGGCTAAAAGAAAAAAGCAGACTGCTGGAATTTAGAAAAGGGACATCAACTCTATATTTATATATGCCGTTGTCAATTAACCGATTGATGGAGGCAACTATGTTATTGGTCCCATCCGATGAGTACTACAAATTACTTAACTTTCTTCACTTTTATTCTGTAGCTTATGTGACTGAGATCACACTGCAATTATTACGGTGTATCGAATGTTGCTCAGATATTTCTTGTGAGGTTTATTTCTATACAAAGTAAGTACGACTTGCTCTAAGTTTGTTTGTGCGAACATATGGGAAAGACAACAGGCATTTCCTTAAGTTAACGTTGATTCATTGTGTTGTCTAAACGAAGGTCGTTTACTACAACAATGCGCTTTATAGTCGTGGACGTGACTTTCGAAATGGAGTGATCATGAAATACGTTTATTAACTCTGTCAAATGATTTTTACAATTTATACCGCGATTATTTATATAGTGACACACGTAACGACGATATCTATTAAAATATTTTAACCGCAACTGAGTGTAGTAGAAAGAAAACATAAGAAGGGAGAAACCGAGTATTGGTTTTGAACGTTTGACAGCAGGCTCTGAATAGTGTCACAATTGATGCCAGTAATTGTTATTTCCGCTCTTTTTTTGTAATTTATCCAGTTAAGATAAATACTTCCCAAGTGGAAACAGAGAGTGAACGAAGTTAAATGATTATGGACTTCTTTTGCCTCCAGAATGTTTTTTACCGTAAAAAATATTTCCGATTCACTCTTCGAGATATTCTTTGCTTGCGCAACATCTGCTCAACTAATCTCTGAAATATAATTCATTAAGTATATTCCGACCCAAGTTACGACACAAAAATCCTCCTTTATTGAAATAAAATAAAACCCCTGTATCGTATTCTACAGCAATACTCGTTCTATCAAAAGGAGGACGTTGACCATTTTCAGTGCATTGTTTGCGTTCTTAAAGTCTAAGTTTTCAGAAGAAGGACCGTTTTATCTCCATATTTATTAACAATTTAATTACAGATTTTACTTAAGGCTAAATGTTAAATTTATTTTTACAAATATCATTCTTACATTAACTTACGGGCCACAAGCACTCTAAATTTTCACATTATCAATCTTTTGTTTTTCTTATGCCTTTCGGCCTACAAACGGGGAAAGGACTTCAAGCGGCACGATAACAATGTAATAATATTAAAACGCTTTGCTATTGGGTTATATTATAGTAAAAATTTAAAACCCAATATTATTTTTCCGTCAATTTTTATTTAATCAAAATAGGATTCGCTGGCATCGATGACATTCTTTCAATGTGATATAAGGTCAAATATTCCCTTTTCGTAGAAGTGCTGACTTTTCGATCAATGAAATCTTAAAAAGCTTTTATGGCATCTGCTCCGTTCCGGAAGACCTTCTCCCAGCAAATGAATTCAGATTGCGGAAAGATGGTAGTCCGTTGGGGAAATGTCAGGAGACTAGGTGGATGCGGACGAACTTCACTCCCAACTGCAACATTTTTTGCCCATTTACTTGTGAGGTATGGGGTCTAGGATTGTCATGCAAAAGGATCGGGCCGTGCCTATTGACCAACGCAAGTTGCTTTTCAGTCAATTTGGCATGCAATATGTCGATGTCCTCACAGTATTGGAAGAGGGTTCGTATTTGAACTGCCGACATCATAGTAAACAATTCTAGAAAAAAAACGGTATGTGTAACGAACCCTAAAATTCTCACACGTCAAGCACAGGTATCACTTTACTTTATAAAAAAAAAGAAAATTTAACGTTCTGGCACAGATCCTCACTCGAGAACTTCTTATTTCCAACTGAGAGAAAATCGGAGATTTCATCTGGTACAACCCAATGAATGATTCTAACCTACGAATAGATTAGAACCAAAGCACTAACATATCAGACGATAAACACATCTGCATAAGAATGTTCCAGTTCGTTACTTAAGCCATGGTCACTACGTTTAATGCTCTGGTATACGATTGATTGTATTCTATTTATGTGCTGTGTTCGTGTGCACTTATTGAATCACCGCAGGAGCTCAGGCGGCACGTTGACAATGTAAACATCTATCGTTGTTTGCGCTCTTATCGTCTGGATTCCAAAAGAGAGAACGCCAGGCAGCCTGACATAAATGAGGATCATATTGCATGAATCCATGTACTGGATTCTAATCGTAGTCCATTTGCTGGACCTATCCAAGAAGTAGCGTTTTATTTTTCTCGCTGGGCAGTTTTTTTTTTCAGGAAGACATTCGTACTACGTGGGTACATTTGGGTCGTTCAGTTGTGGGAAATACTGTGAAAATTTGAGTGTTCCATGGAGTTCACCTTATTCTGTCGTATGCTGGAGTTTAATTTTACCGACACCAAGGGTTTTTGAGGTCTCGTAGAGTCCAAATAGGGTTATTGTGAATGCTGATACAACGTCTCATTTAGAATGCTCAATTATTTTACGTATTGTTTCTTCAATTTTAATAAATGTTATTGCAATACCTCTTTTTCTAAATGGCAAGATAACGAGGACCAGGGCATTAGTATATTTGCTATCAGTGTTATATTGATTCCATATGAATCCTAAATTCTGCTATTTGCACATATTGTCAAAATGCTTACTTAATATAATGTGATCTGATTAACAATTACACTAGAATAAACATGTTTTGCACGACCAACGGTTTTTGTATTAAGTCTCCGTTGGAAAAGACCGGTCGCGTCGGAAATGGGAGGACAATGTCAGGCGTGACTTAGAGAAAGTAAGATCATACCGCGAAACAGGGAGAAAAAGCACAGAACACGTAACGGCGGCGCGGCCTTCTTAGTGATGTCATGACCTTTCAGATTATCATAGTTCAATAAATGGATAGAATAGATAAATAGAGTTTCTGTTCATAAAGTTCTTTTGATACTCATTGAATTATTGTCCTTCAATTCGGTTCGTTCATATAACCTTGATTCGATGATGCCACCTTTATGCAAACCTCCCAAAATGCTGCATATTTTCTGGAGGTAATAAAGTCTGTGGGGTCGCTTGTGGATTTGTATGTCATAAAAATTACGAATCAGCGACTGATCTGGTAGCATTGTTCAAGTGTGAGTCTGTGGCGTTTCTAACAGATGATCATCATCATCATCGGCACTACAACCGAGATCTGGTCTTGGCCTTATTTAGGAAGTCGCTCCACCGGTATCCGGTCCTCATCCGAGACTTGTTAAATTGTCAATAATAATATTTTTTCTGGGCAAGGATATTAGCTTTGCACCAACCTTTCTCAGGATGTCGCTGCATGCATTGGTTCACTACTTGGCGGGTGCCAAAGTAGCTATCCAGGGTGTCACGTGGAGACTGCACGCCAACTTGGATTGAACAGGGACAAGAATCGTCCTGGCCTTCGCCGGGTTGAAAGCAATCAGAAACTTTGCCTTGTAACGGAAACGAAAATGGCTAAACGATTTGAAAATTTTCTCATGGAACGTCCGCTCACTATACAGAGCTCGAGCTGCACAGCAGCTTCCGATGCCCTCTCCGAATATAAGGGTGAAATAACAGCATTACAAGAAATAAGATGGACGGGGAGTGGTGTTGTTCACAGAAACGAGTATGACATTTATTACAGCTGTCTTGCAAAACACCATGAGCTTTCTAGCAGCCAAAAACTGAAGCCTGCCATTATCGGCTTTAATGCAATAAACGAAAGGCTACACACTCTTCGCGTGCGAGGTAAGTTTAAGAACATAAGCCTCATAAAGGTTCACGGACCTACAGAGGAGTCCCCTGACGACGAAAAAGAAAAGGCCCTCAATGGCTGCCCAACATACGATGTGAAAATCGTTCTTGGTGATTTGAATGCGGAAATAGGCCGAGAGCCGGTTTTCAGGCACTACGCAGGTTCCCATAGTCTACATGAGAACACTAATGACAATGGACTACGAGTCATCGAAATGGCAGCATCAAAAAACGTCGTCGTTGTAAGTACCAGGTATCCGCGTAAAGATAACCACAAAGCCACCTAGGTATTACCTGACAGAGTCACTCGCAACCAAACCAAAACTCCATCTTAGGCAGTAGTAATAGACATCGGAGCGACTGGTTTGATGGTGAGTGCAAACTAGCGACTGAACGTAAGAATGCTGCATATCGGACAATGCAGCAGTCTCATAAGACGCGGGTACGCGAGGAGAAATACAAAGAGCTCAGAAGATCTGAAAAAGGCTTCACAGACAAAAGAAAAATGCCTGGGGAAAAAAACCCTGTCTGTGAAATAGAGAAAAGTAGAGAGCGCGGTCCGCACCAGGCGCGGAAGTTCTACTAAATAATCCGCAGTATGACGCGGTACACACCACGCTGCACTTACTGCAAGGATAAAGAGGGTAATCTGATCACCGACCCTGAAGGCATTCTAGAGTGATGGGAAGTGTACTTCAATGAATTGCTAAATGGTTAGATCACAGAAGAATTGGAGGCTCCACCAATGCAGGATCAAGAACAAATGCTGCCGCCACCAAGCATTGAGGAAACATTAAAAGCCATAAGACAGCTCAAATCAAATAAAGCCCTGTAGTTGGTACCAGCTGAGCTGATCAAACAGGGAGGGACACCGTTACATCACGCAATTCATGAGTTCGTGGTACACGTAAGGGAGCAAAAGGAGATGCCAGAAGATTGGCGTCGTGAAATAATTTGCCCCATACATAAGAAAGGAGATATCACACTGTGCTGAGACTATAGGGGTATAACATTGCTGAGTATCGCCTATAAGATACTCTCCACTATCCTACAAGGTCGAATAACCCAATACGCTAATGTGATCATTGGTCAATATCAGTGTGGCTTCATCCCAGGCAAATCAGCGATTGATATTCATCCTTAGGCAGGAGATGGAAAAATGTCTGAAATTTAAGGAATTAGATCATATATTCATAGACGTTAAGGTCGCCTACGACAGGATAGCCAGGGTAGAACTATATAATGCCATAAGAAAGTTTGGCATTCTAAACAAATTGAGACGATTTTGTAGGTTGACCATGACCAACGTAACTAGTCAAGTAAAAATACCGGGATTGCTGTCCAAACCAATAAACATCTTTATTGGACTCCCACAAGGGGGTGGTCTGGCCTGCCTAATCTTCAACCTGGCGTTAGAGAAAGCAATCCGTGAATCTGGCGTTACAACAAGAGAGACTATTGTCACCAAGTCCAGCCAGATACATGCCTACGCAGATGACATCGAGATCATCGGTACATCAGATTCGGCTGTACAGAACTCCTTCACCCAGATCGAGCAGGCGACACAAAAACTAGGACTGCACATTGATGAGGGGTAAAAACTAAGTACATGGTGGCAACTTCTGCGAAGAGAAGACCTAACATTGGTCAAACTATCAGGGTAGCAATCCTTTAACTACCTTGGGTCAATAGTATCAGCCGGTAACAACATGGAAGAAGACATACACGAACGGCTGACCAAATCCAACAAAGCCTACTATGGTCTTTCAAGGCTCTTTAAATCCCGAAATTTATCCAGAACATCCAAGCTGCTACTGTACAAGACCATGGTCGTACCAGTACTCATGTATGGATCCGAGACCTGGGAGCTTAATAAAAGGCACTCTGAACTCTTAGCCGCGTTCGAGAGAAAGCTCTTCAGGAGAATTGTTGGCCCCATATGTGAGGAAGGACGATTCCGGAGACGCTACAACCGTGAGTTGTACGCAATCTTGCTTGAAGTCAATATTGTTAGAAAAATCAAGCTCGGTAGACTCCGGTGGGCGGGACACATAGCTCGAATGAGCGAAGAGGAGCCTGCCCGGGAAGTCCTTTGTGGCAGGATGTATGGAAGGAGACAGCGCGGCAGACCTTGTCTGAGATGGAGGGATGGCGTAGACCAGGACGCCCAGATCCTGGGAGTGCAAACTGGATGACATCTGCTCGAAATCGGGACCAATGGAGAGATTTGTTACATAAGGCCAAGAAGGGATCCCGGTTCTAGTGCCAATGATGATGATAATAGGAACCGACAAATCCTCTACTCACCAAATCCATTATGGCGTACCCCAAGGCTCGGTCCTTGGTCCCATATTAATCACATTGTTTGTCGGAAATTTACTATGTCTAGGTGAAAACATTCAGGTAGCTATGTTTGCCGATGATACGGTCATTTTCTCTTCGGGTGCCTTATTCACTAATGTCTACAACTCTTTGCAATCAGCTTTTGACAAACTAGTTGTATATTACAGGAAATGGACAATAAAAATAAATGGTAATAAAACACAAGCTGTCTGGTTTTCGAAATGTAGGAAACTATGCTACCTACCAAATGGCACTAAACTCAGTAGGTCCGAAGACTGTAGATATATTATTCTAGATAAAAAACTTATCTTCCAAAAACACATCACTACCACAATTGACAAAATAAACAAAGTCGTAAGAGTTCTGCATCCATTAGCGTGCAGAAACTCAAAGCTTAGCCTCGAAAATAAAATTATAATTTTTAAAACCATTTTTGAAGCTATACTCCTGTACGGGGCCCCTGTATGGTGTAATTGTGCTCGCACACACAAAATAAAATTGCAAAGGTGTCAAAATAAAATATTGAAAATGTTGCTGAATTTGCCATGGCATTATTCGACAAATGAACTTCATGAAAACGCTAACCTTAAACTGGTAGAATACCTTATTGGCAAAATCAATCGAAAGTTTTTCGTCAATTGTTCTTTTTCTGACAATGTTCTCGGTTCCCGTCTTGCGTTATCCTAAATCACCACATATGTACTCTGTCTATGAAAATTCTATCGAGGTCATTATTACATAAAATAACCGGAAACCTGTGCAATATTAGTATTAGTCTAGTTAGTAATATTAGTCTTAAGATTCAAATAAGGATTTTTTCTTGTAGTTTTCCCTTAATCGTTTATTATTTATTATTCACCGAAATTGTGCTATTTTTCATTATACAGATTAAAGATTATAGTTGTAAAGGAATTGCTGTCCTAAGTCTCTATAATACTAGTTGTAAATTTGTCTTAAATTGTACACGTACTACTTAATAAAAATTGAATTGAATTGTTAAAAAAAAATTATAAATTATATAGATATCACAACAACGATAATTATAATAAATATAATAAACTAAGTTTTGCGTACCGTAATGGCTTTATACAAAAAAAAATATTTGTATAGTTTTTTTTAAGTTAATGTACGTTAAGAATAATGTTATAGAGTTTAAGGGAACTAAATAAATGAGAAAAAAAAACAACCGGCCAACCCTAGATGGTGGTTAGGTAATGAACATTTTATTTTTGCCGGTAAAATCCCTGAAACGTTTAACTCATTTGAACACGGTGTAAATATAATAGCACAGACTTTCTTTACTATGAAAACCAAAGCTATAGGCTTCGTGAAATGGTTGAGAGATATCCTTAGCATTTTTCGAAGCTTGGTTGATGGACCCAGTCGAAAAAAAGAAATAGTATCTCAGTTCGCCTTGCCTGGGAGTAAAAAAAAAACCATTTAAAGGGTTTCCCTACCGAATATAGTTAAAAGATCAACATGTACATATGTTTTGCTGATCAGTCAACTTTTGGATTTGTCCCCTTTTTTCTATTGAAAAGTACTGTCCAGAAAATTTATTACAAACTGTGTACAAATATTATTATAACAAAAAGCATGAACTTTAAGAAATTTTAAATTGTGAGATGATAAAGCTTAGTTATAAAACTCGGCAACTATAAATTGGAAAAACACAAAAACGTGACTTAGGCAAAATGTTATCTAACTTTAATCTACTCTTAACACAGTTATACAATTCACAATCGCCTGTAATGCGAAAACTTTAACGAGGCCCAAAGTGTACTTTAAAATAGCCTGTTTTATTGATAAGGTCGCAGAATAAGTGGGTTCTCCTGCCCTAACGATTATACGATTAATTTAGCTTTAATATGAATTATCTTAAATTTCGACGGCTTAATTTTAATCTGGTCGGGGTGCAAGATTGATGATTTCATTAGAATGTCTCCAGTTCACTCTAGCGACGCAATTACCGTATCAGTAAATTGGTTAGTAAATTTCTCATCGACTATGCATCAGATCGGAGAACGTGATGTAGATAACGTTGATTTCTAAATTCCAAAAATAGGTGTATATTTCAGCTCTAGTTTCTGACAGTGAGTGATATTGCACAGTACTAGGAGACTAACAATTGATTAGGGCTATTGTATTAACACACAAAATTATCAACACTTAACATTTGGAGTCTGACTTATTGGTTTGCCTGTCGGGTTTCTCTTGCTTTTCAAATTCGTAAGTAAAGCCGCTGTATCCAAACTTTCACTGAAACTGGTATTGAACGAAGCATAACGTCTTGTATACCTAGGTGTTATAATTAGAGAAGAACCCAAGGCGAACGACGGGTGAAAGTTATTATTTACTAGTTTGCTTTAATGCATCCCAAAGAAAACAGAGGTACAAAGTTTAAGGTGCAACTCTCTGATAACTGATCTATCGTAACATGTAGTGCATGGGCTGAAAAGACGTGGGATTTTTAATGAAAACAAGCGTCTTTTGGGCAAAGCTATATGTATTTCTCAACATAGTTGCCTCCGAGGGCGACCATTCTACCATTGAACTACCGGTTCTAGAACCTGAGGATCGACACCTTTCGATCACACACTTACCGACGCTAGAGCCTGAGTATCGACGGTTTCCCATTAAACACATACTGGAGCTAGAACTTGAAGATTGATACCTTTCGATTGCACATTTACCGGCACTAGAACCTGGGTATCGGCAGCTTTCGAATAAACACTTCCCGGAGCTAGAACCTGACGATCGACACCTTTCGATTACACACTAAGCAGCATCTGAACCCTCGGACTCCTAAAGGCATTCACATTCCCCACCCATATGAGCATAATATAATTCAATTGTTGTATGTAATTATTTGATCCTTTAGATTAACCATGGTACACTTTTATCTTCAATTGTTGTGTGGCGGTTCCGCCAAATCCCACTGACTACTTACCTAAAGAACCCCCATCCCTACAACCCAACCTTATAAGTTTCGCTAATGCAATCGCATTAGCACGTTAAATGCTTCACGCATCAAATAGATCAAATTTAGAATCTAGAAGTTCCTGTAAAAGAATACAAATTCCCTACAAGAATTCTTTCCATTATATAGGTGCATAAAACCAAAACCTATTCGGTACCTTCGGTTGCCAGGCAAATTCCAACCTTCCCACACCTGCACCGCAATCTCCCCGCAGCAAAAACATTTCCTTCCCAAGGATAATTTATGCTTAGTGTGCAACAGACTTCTGAATAATCGTCAATACTGATTTTGTGGTATGCGGTCCACGGGAGACCTTTTGACGTTTATATTCGATATATGAACATCTGCGATTGAGGGGCATGGTGAGTCAAGGGCGCTTGCATTGGATATGTCTAAGTCCTTTGCCGCGTCTGGCACGGGCATTTCTGAGTAAACTTCGTGCATGCGGACTTTCCCAGCAGCTTTGTGACTAGATGAAGAGCTTCCTCGAAAATCGATCGATCCGGGTTATTGTGGACGATGAGTGTTCGGTCCTGCTGCCGATATGATTCCTGCTGTTGAGTTACCTTAGTTTGTCGTGTTTCCTTTGTCTTCGCGGGGTCTGTTGTCTTTGTTCTTGCTGTTGTTGTTGTACCATATTCATTTTCCGCTCATTCTGGCTCAGATTGTTAATTAGTTTAAGAACTTCTTCCATTTGTTTGTCCAGTTCTTGTTTTTGAAGTCCAAGCTCATGAATGAGTTTGTTGAGGACCTCGACCTGATTGCTGGCGTCTGCATTTGTTTCGCTGACAGCCAAGTCTTGGAATTGATTTCCAGCCCCTAAGTACTGGGCACCATGGCCGTTATCTTTGCCGTCGCTGCTGTCACTCAACGTGTCTGTATACTTATTTTTATTGGCTTTATGACATTTAGCCTTTAGATTTGGGTCTGTATTTTGCCTTCTCCGAAGCACAATTTTAGCATCCATTTGATCTACGTCCATATTATGGACCACGTGTTCTCACTTTTTTTTATTGAGCGAACGATTGCGGATTAGCGCACATACAATGTTCGCGCGCTCAGACGTAAACACTGTCTACACTTAGAATCACAGTATCATCAGCCAGCTTACATAGACTTAGCTTTTCTAGAGTTAGGGTAATATAAGATATAAGTTAAGTTAAGTTAAGTGCTTTTAAATAAAATTAAAAATAATCCTAAGTACTGCCACAAAGTTCTATTGCGGAAAGGCAAATTATACAATTGTTAAGTAATGTTTAGCTGAGAGCGTCTGCGGAGGACCAGTAAGTTATAATATAAGATAATTAAGCTAGAATTTAAGCATTTTTTGTCTAGCATATAATTTGGAAAATAAGAATATAAAACGAAATAAAAAATATTGTAAAAAAAACAAAAAAAAAAACACCGTCTACACATTTACACTTAACGTGTTACCCACACAGTTTTATTTTCACTATATGATGCGTTATGTTTCTGCTGCAAACCCATCATCTCTCCCAACCAACACGGTTTCCTCTGCGACAGGTTCAGTACTATCAACCTTGATTCCACACAATCCTTGCCTTAGAAAACAGCACTAAAGTCAATGTAATCACTGCCGCTTTCAGCAAGGCCTTCGACAAAATCCCTCCCAACGTCATTCTCTTTAAATTATCTGCCCTCGGCTTTGAACCCCTACTGATTAAGTGGATTTCATCCTATCGTAATAATCGACCCAGTCGCGTGCGATTTAGATCCACCCTCTCCAATCCGTTTTTTTTTTTCAAACTGAAGGAGTTTCCCAGGGCAATCATTTCGACCCCCTTCTATTTATTCTAACCATTAACGACATATGCTCTAGTATCATTCACCTCTCTATTCTGCTTTACGTGGATGATACCAAACTTCTCAAGACAATTCGCTGTCCCCTAGACTCCTCACCCGCTCCCAAACGCCGCCTAACGAAAATTCGAGGTTATGGAACGGACGGAAACGAAACGGCGAATCAGAATGAGGAAACGTTATAAATACGTCGCACGCAGATCAAGGAAGAAGGAAGAAGTAACAAGTAAGCAGTAAAAGACGCGATAAGTACGGAAGCGATAAGTTAAGAAATAGTTAAGTGTGCGTTAAAAGTACCGGTTGTTATTAACGGACTAATAAAGTGTTACATTAATTCAAAATCGATTTAACGGCTCTTATTTATTAAAAATAATTAATCCAACGAACCCTAAGCTCGCTACAATACCTATGACCACTACACAACCTGTAACTACTCTCCATAATGAAAAACCTAAATAATTGATTTCAATACCATTCACAGGTTTAGAAAAACTATTCCTACTGCTACGCGCTAATGTGACAAACCATTTAATATTTTTTCAACGAAACAGTGGAGATAAATTCATCTATTGAACTGCTTACATTTACAACGTACTTCGGAAAGCAAAAACCAAAATTTCGAAGTCTGAGGTGAGTGAAAAGTGAGAATTAAACTATCAAGTATGTCCCTATTGAAAATGACTTTATAAAGACATAAATAACAAAATTAAAAACTGTCAGATCAGCTTGCAACCAGCTAGCTAGCCTTGCTCAGTTTATTTTTTTGTTGTTCCGTGAGGCAATTGCACATAATATCCGGTGCAACAGCCCCATTCATAGTCACTGCCTTGAAGTCTCTGAGAGTCTCTTGTTCTCGAATCATTACACGGCGTTGTAATAAGTTGCATCTCGACTGTCAATCATCCACATTTACAAACCAAATCCACGGACTTGATTTCTTAAAACTCGACATTAAGATCAATGACAAGATCATTTTATTGAGTACTCAACGCCGGCATCCAGGGTCTCTTCCGCGTTCAGTGTCTCCGCTATCGAGTGCATTGCCACCCATTCAAAGGAATGCCAATGACCAGATTCAAAAGATTTTCGCATTTTATTCACGCGCTTTATCAACCGGCGTGACTTGAGATATCCACTGGTTTGGATGGATGGAGGTTATCGAAGTGGGTGCCTCTCGGAAAGTAAGCTTATGGCATGTTTTTAACAATTTGACGCTCATTACAGAGTGGTATTTATTGCAGACATGTGGAGGTTAAAACTGTTTCCTTTTTGGAAAATTGATATAAACAAAAAGTAGTTTGCATCGAAGGTGGTACAGTGGGTTTGGTAATGTGATATAACTTGAGAAGAGATTCATTTAAAAAAACAGTTGAACATAAAGAAGTTGCTTAGCATAGAAAATATTTGCACAGGCTTCGGCAAAAGCACAATCGATGAAAAACCAGAGGTTGACTCCATGATTTTCGTCACACTTGCCCTTCTATTGAAAACGGGTAGTAAAGTACAATGTGGGTTCATAAACCTGTTACTTGATAGGTATCATTGAAATGTCCGTTTCAGACTCTTATCTATATTTAATTACAAGGTTGAGTGCATATTGAGAGACGTTATCGTTTCTGCTGTTTACACACATATGTGGGGTAAATTATTATATTGGAGAGCGAACGTTGACAGCCCATAAAATCAGATAAGTGAGTGAATCGCCTTACGATAAGGATTGGTTTTGAAACTTTGGAGAATATTTACGCAAGCATCAGATTGTCTCACCGTTTCTGTCCATAATAGGTTTTGTTTCTATGGAGGATGGAAGTCTTCAAAAGATATTTGCGGACCAATTCAGATGCTTGTCGTTTTTTTTTAACGAGTAAAACCGCCTTCCGCACACATTCCTTCTGTTATTCCTCTGCTGGACAAGATTGCCTTGTCTTGACGTACCTATGGCCAGAGTTCAAGCTATCGAGAACTTGTTCAGGGTGCTAAAAATATGATTAATTAGCATGCTTATATTTGTACAAGCACTACCAAAACATGACTTAAGTGGAAGTACGACTCACTATGTTTGCTTTTCAACCATATTTCAAAACGATGTATCATGGTATGCGTCCATATTCATTTCAGGGCCAGTTTATTCCTGACCAACAATCAGAATGACCCCATAATATTTATATAGCACCATTTCAGAGTCGAAAATGTCGTATGATTGAGTTTCTTTAGTGTAGCTTCATGTCGGCAGTGAACAAACTTACACAACCAGCATATGTTTTCCCCTACCCACAACGACTAGAGGTGAGAAAGAAGCAATCCTTCGGAGTTGTCCCAAATGGAAAGGTATTGAAGAGATAAAAGTGCACTTATATTTATTGATGTGTGTACAATCAGCATCGACAAACAATCAACTCATAAAGTGTTTTTGGTGGATAACACCAAGTGAAGTTAATTAAAAATGAAAGGGGTCTTCGTGTCTCTTATTACTGAGAAGCGCAATAAAATAATTGCGGAACACCGACGAAAAGGATCAGATCGGAAGAAGCCCAAATGATTCATGGCCCGTAACAACATCACGAAACCAAGCTTTAAAAACCTAGCACCGGTGTGCCGAACATAGCCTCAAATAATTTGTTCGAGGCGGAAACCATTCGGAAACCCCAAACCCCGTTTCATAATTGGTGGCAATCCCGAACAAATTCACCACCACAACCCAGCCTCTCATATATATATATATATATATATATATATATATATATATATATATATATATATATATATGTATATATATATATATATATATATATATATATATCTTCCAAAAGAAAGAACGATCTCCCACCTGAGGATCAGTTTTAATAAATCGCTGGAAATCAACTTACACCCATGTAATGCATTAAGAAAGGCAATTAATGTAACCCATTCTACAGCTCCACAACTAAAAATCAAGAGTCGTTCCGAAAATAAAACCATTGTCATCCTGGCGAATAACCAGCGGTTCGTTCGCGGTGACGAACAATTGTTTACGAAATATTTTTTATGAGGTTTTCCTTTTTTAATAAATATTAATACCCGATAAGATTCTATTGACTATATTACGCATGTAAGTCATGTTGTTTGTTGTTTACTGAACCCCATCAACCAGCGTTAGTTCAGGTCATCATTCCCTCATTCCATCATTCCCACATGCAACTCCATACTGTAGCTTGGGATGGCATAAACCATAATACATTATCCTCAAACGCTTAGTGTCGATTTAAAACCGCCAACGACACAGCACATGCGCTTCTGCCTCGTGATTCGTACCATCGGATCAATTGTGCAATCCGTTTTGGGAATCTTAAATACACATAAGATACCCAATTGCACTATCGGTTCGGGCGCGAAGTCTTACTGTGGGATCCTAAACAAACAAACGGATCTTCACACACGCGTCCGAGTGCAGTGCAAAGTTTTCTGTGCGATCCTATGCAAACAAACGGATCTCCGCACACGCGTCTTAGTGCTGTGAAAAGTGCGAGAATATACACGCGAGTGACATGCAATGCGGAAAAATCCTCTACCCTTTCCATCCCTTGTGCTTGTTTTCCTTTTTTTCGCACCTCTGTTTGCGTCCCTCAGCCATCCATACTCTCGATTGATTTAGAATCTTTGGAGAGTTTTTGTGTCTGAGTGGCATAATGTTCATCATGGAAGGGATGTGACCTGGATTTCGGCACGGATCTAGTGGGACAGCTACTACAAGGGCATAACTCCTGTAGTGATTGCTTTCGCCTATCTATCGCTGGCCCGGACTTGCATCCTTTCCCGTGGCGGTATTGGTTTTCTGCGTCAGGCCATTTCAATGGAGCGGGAATTTCGCGTTGATTTGTGTAAAATTCGTGGCTTGAGATGCTATTTTACTTCTGTGTCTGCCCACGTTTCTAACCAGAAACCAACTATTCTTGCACTTAGTAAAACCCAGGTTATTACTAATACAGATATTTCCGATTTTAATCTACCTGGATATAACTTAGTGCCTGCCCAAGATACGATGTGAAAGTCGTTCTGGGGATTTGAATGCAAAAATAGGTCGGGAGCCGGTTTTCAGGCACTACACAGGTTCCCATAGTTTGCATGAGAACACTAATGGCAATGGACTACGAGACATCGAATTGGCAGCACCGAAAAACTTGGTCGTTGCGAGTACCAGGTTTCCGCGTAAAGATATCCACAAAGCCACCTGGGTATCACCTGATGGAGCCACTCGCAACCAAATTGACCACGTGCTGATAGATCGCCGCCACTCCTCGAGCCTGATGACGGTCAGAACGTACCGAGGTGCCAACGCCGACTCGGATCACTATCTTGTTGGTACAGTTTTCCGAGCGCGGATTGCCTTACGGAGACGTATTGCATCCGCGAATCAGGTTCGAATCAACACGGCAGCCTTACGCAATGAGAATACCATTAACACCTTTGGTCATGCGTTAAGACTCGCCCTCGAAGAGCTCGACGGAGGGAGAGTAAGTCCTGAGGCCAGAATGCCGGGCGTAGAAGAGAAATGGACACCCCTTAAAAATATTGTCATTAATACTGCCAACACCATCTTAGGCAGTAGTCGTAGATGATGAGTGAAAACTAGCGACTGAACGTAAGAATGCTGCATACCGGGCAATGCAGTAGTCTCATAGGACGCGGGTACGCGAGGCGAAATGCAAAGAGCTCCGACGATCTGAAAAAAGACCACAGACAAAAGAAAATTGCCTGGGAAAAAAACCTTGTCTGTGAAATAGAGAAAACTAGAGAGCGAGGTCCGCACCAGGCGCGGAAGTTCTACTAAATTATCCGCAGTATGACGCGGTACACACCACGCTGCACTTACTGCAAGGATAAAGAGGGTAATCTGATCACCGATCCTGAAGGCATTCTGGAGCGATGGGAAGTGCACTTCAATGAATTGCTAAATGGTCAGCTCACAGAAGAATTGGAGGCCCCACCAATGCAAGACCAAGACCAAATGCTGCCGCCACCAAGCATTGAGAAAACATTAAAAGCCATTAGACAGCTAAAATCAAATAAAGCCCCTGGAGCTGATGGCATACCAGCCGAGCTGATCAAACGAGGGGGGACACCGTTACATCATGCAATTCATGAGTTCGTGGTGCACGTATGGGAGCAAGAGGAGATGCCGGAAGATTGGCGCCGCGGTATAATTTGCCCCATACATAAGAAAGGAGATATCACACTGTGCAGCAACTATAGGGGTATAACATTGCTGAGTATCGCCTATAAGATACTCTCCACTATCCTACAAGACCGGATAGCCCCATACGCTAAAGCCATCATTGGTCAATATCAGTGTGGCTTCATCCCAAGCAAATCAGCAATTGATCAGATATTCACCCTTAGACAGGCGATAGAAAAATGTCTGGAATTTAAGATTCCATTATATCATCTGTTTATAGACTTTAAGGCCGCCTACGACAGCATAGCCAGGGTAGAACTATATAATGCCATGAGAGAATTCGGCATTCCAAACAAATTGATACGACTTTGTAGGTTGACCATGACCAACGTAACTAGTCAAGTAAAAATAGCGGGCTCGCTGTCCAAACCAATAAACATCTATAATGGACTCCGACAAGGGGACGGTTTGGCCTGCCTCCTCTACAAGCTGCCGTCGGAGAAAGAAATCAGTGACTCTGGCGTTACAACAAGACTATTGTCACCAAGTCCAGCCAGATACTTGCCTACGCAGATGACATCGACATCATCGGAAAACCGAATCGGCGGTACAGGAATCCTTCACTCAGATCGATCAGGCCGCACAAAACTGGGACTGCACATTAATGAAGGAAAAACTAAGTACATGGTGGCAACTTCTGCGAAGAGAAGACCTAACGTTGGTCAAACTATCAGGGTAGTGGAGCACGAATTTGAAGTAGTGCAATCCTTTAACTACCTTGGGTCAATAGTATCAGCCGATAACAATATGGAAGAAGAAATACGCGAACGGCTGATTAAATCCAACAAAGCCTACTATGGTCTATCAAGGCTCTTTAAATCCCGAAACTTATCCAGAACATCCAAGCTACTACTATACAAGACCATGGTCTTACCAGTACTCATGTATGGATCCGAGACCTGGGTGCTTAATAAAAGGCACTCTGAACTCTTAGCCGCGTTCGAGAGAAAGCTCTTAAGGAGAATTGTTGGCCCCATATGTGAGGGAGGACGATTCCGGAGACGCTACAACCGTGAGTTGTACGCGATCTACCTTGAAGCTAATGTTGTAAGAAAAATCAAGCTCAGTAGACTCCGGTGGGCGGGACACCTAGCTCGAATGAGCGAAGAGGAACCTGCCCGGAAAGTCCTTTGTGGCAGGATGTATGGAAGGAGATAGCGCGGCAGACCTTGTCTGAGATGGAGGGCTGGCGTAGACCAGGACGCCCAGAGCCTGGGAGTGCCAAACTGGATGACATCGGCTCGAAATCGGGACTGGTGGAGAGATTTGTTAAATAAGGCCAAGACCGGATCCCGGTTGTGGTGCCGATTATGATGATGGATATAACTTAGTGCCTCTGTTCTTTCCACATTGTGGTATAGCCACATACATACGACATGATATTGCTTATCAGCTTCTGCCACAATATGGGTTCTGTTCCAACCCAGAATTTAATTTCTCTTGGCTAAAACTTCACGTTCGTAAGCATATCATACATTACTGCTTTCTTTACAGAAGTCCAAACTTGGATAGAAATGCATCCTTTTACGAATTTGATGCTCTGACTGATTCTATCGGTAGGATCTTGAACCTTTAATCCTATTTAAATAGTTTAACTCAACTTGTCAATGAGCCAACGCGGGTACCAGGCATACATGGTCATTTCGCCAACACACTGGACCTGTTTCTCACCTCCCGCCCAAACAAATACACAATTGAAGTTTCTTCGCCCTTTGGGACTTCAGACCACCGTGTCATGTCTGCTAAATTTGCTCTAACCAACAGTAACGTTACTGAGAAAGCTCACAAAAGAACAGTATGGTTCTACGAGAAAGCCAACTGGGAAGGTCTGAACGAGTTTTTTGGGAGGGTAAATTGGTCGCTATTTTTCCTCAATAACGATGTTGACTCTATAGCGGACACATTGACAGATACGATTCTACTTGGCATGCGAACCTTTATTCCACACAGAGTAAAGAGTATCAAACCCAAGAGCAATATGTGTTTCGATTCCGGCTGCAGAGAAGCCATTAAGGCTAAAGAGCCGAACTTCCGGTTGTATAAATCAAACAATACTGAGGAAAACCGGAAAAGATTTAAGAGAACTAGAAATGACTGCAATGCGTATATTCAACGCGCCAAGTTCTTGCATGACCAGAGAGTGAGACAAAAAATACTACACTCTCCCACAGGTAGTAGAAACTTCTGGGCATTCGTGAAAAACATTCAAAACTCAGTATCTTCATCCATTCCATCGCTTGTAGTCAATAACAAACCAGTCACCACTGCAATAGAGAAGGCGAATCTACTTGCTGCACATTTTGCAACCAACTCAACACTGCCTGATACCACATCAGTTCCACCTTAATTTGAGCATAAGCAGCACGCCATGAGCCAGATTCGTTTCCGAACGCGTACTGTTCCCGCCGTACTCAAAGTGCTAAACCCACACAAATCCGCTGGTCCGGATGGCATTCCTCCTCTTGAAGAGATGTTCCTCTTCACTCGCCAAACCACTGCGGAAACTTCCATTTGCCTTATTTTTCTGCCCGTTTCCCAAATTGATGGAAGGCAACGCACATTCAGCCAGTTCCCAAACAGGGTGACAAATCATGTCTTTCTTCTTATCGACCCATAGCACTAACTTCTATTTTCTCCAAGGTAATGGAATCTCTTATGAACCGTCAACTTTTGAAATATCTGGAATCAAATGACCTCGTCAATGACCAACAAATATCGCGTTCGTAGTAACGGGTGCACAGGAATATCTAATGGCGTACCTTACCGAAAAGTAGAGCCATTCCATCCACTACCTCGGTGAAAACAAGGTAGTCGTATTGGATATTTCAAAAGCCTTCGACAGAATTTGGCATTCAGCCCTTTTGTTAAAACTGCATTCATATGAAGTGAACAATTCCCTGATCCAATGGATCAGAGGCCATATTTCTGGCCATTCAATTCAAGTGGTTCTTGATGGTGTTGTTGTACGTCCGAGACGCCGTGCTTCCTCGTCAGAGGGAAGAGCGTGGACCTTTTATTTAAATTTCCAATCTCAGTCTTTCTGTCCGTCTTCTTTCTCGAATATTAATAAATATCTGTTGATTTCTTCTTTTTATTTCTCTTCTTTATTCCGTTCTAATAACTTCCTTTTATAACTCTGTTCTTTTTCTATTTATAACTCTGTTTTAATAACTTCGTCAACTCTGTATTCTATTCTCGTCTTCTATCTCTTATCTTTAATCTCCAATCTTACTCGACTGTCTCTCTAATCTCGACTCCATCTCGACTGTATCTCTATTTCTTCTCGACTGACTGACTCTCTAATCTCAACTAACTTTACAATGAAATTTTCCCTCTTCTTATATAACTTTGTGTTCTAATCTACTGTAAATTATTACTTGAACAAAATCAATTTTATCAAATTATTATTTAATCTATTGTGACTTTTAATTTTGAACAAACTTTGAACGAAAATCAAAGAGCCATGTTTCAAATGAAAAAAGGGGCATGTATGAAGTGTACTGAAACTGATTTGATATAGAATATAGTGGATGTTTATTTAGGATATATATTAAATGAGAATGTTAGATATGTTAAGAGAATGTTTTAAGGATGTGTTAGATAAATAATGAGATTCAGTGTTAAAGTTAATAATTATAAGGACAATAGTATTCTGGAATACTACAGTGTCAAATCTGTCTCCCATCAAATTAATGTAGATGTTCCCGCGGTTCGGTACTCTCACCCACTCTCTTCCTAATCTTTATAAATGATCTCTCGTCAATTACTCACAACCCAACTCACTCGTTTGCTGATGATAGCACGTTGAGTTTCTCATACTTATACGAACACTCCCGTCCGAACTCTTCGAACGTCACTACCAAGCAGCAACTTACGCTTGAGACATTGAATTCAGACCTCAACAAGATATATCAGTGGGGATTATCTAAACGAGTAGTATTCAATGCCCTAAAAACTCAGTGCTGCCTCTTAGGTGAACCCGAAAGTAAATATAATGTCTATAAACGGCATTTGCATCGACGAAGCCAAGGAATTATCGAATTAATTCGACTCTTAACTGGAATAACCACATATTTGAAGCTGCGAAAAGTGCGGCCAAATGTATGGGGTCCCTTCAGAGATGCAAAAGATAATTCACTCCATCCAATATTTACAATGCGTATATTCGCCCAAAAATGGAGTTCAACTCCCATATTTAGTCAGGCGCATCCAAAACTGCACTACGCGTGCTCGACAGGCCACAAAAGCGAGCAGTGAAACTTATTGGCGATTCAGCCGTGAAACTTATTCTGGACTCAGTTGTAAGTCGATCAATTCCGTCGTTAGAACACAGGCACAACGCATCATGCCTATATATTTTCTATAGGTATTACCACGGTCGTTGCTCAACTGAACTTGGTGAATGTGTTCCGCCTCTTGAGACATTTTCCGGTGATACCCGTCAATCTGTGAATGCGCCATCGAGGAGTGGTTGGCTTTCAAGAGATCGTTTGAAGATACGGCCGCCGGATTCACACACGCGCAGAATTTGGCGCATCTTCGGAGAGCTCTTCGGGGAAGAGCGAGAGAGGCGGTTAGAAGTCTCCTCTTCATTGCCGAGGACCCACAAGAGGTGATGAACGAACTGCTAACTCGCTTTGGAAGACCGGGAGCGTTGGTCCTGGCGGAGCTAACGAAGTTAAAGGTACTGCCTCGAGTCACGATCTGGCGAAAAGGGCAAGGTTTTGTTTTAAATGCCATCACTCCAAACATCGAAGATCAGATTTCCAGGCACCACCGTGTGATAAGTACGCAAGAGAGCACCACATCACCCTCCACCCAGACGAATTTTCACCGAGGATGGCACCAAGAAGAGAAAGAAGGTCACGCCAGGACATCTCCCCATCGAACAACGATCGCGAACAAACCAGAGTAGAGTGAAAACGACATTATCAAAAACTAAAGTGACAGAAACATCAACAATGGCTGAAAAACATCGCATATCCGATTTCAATAGGAGCAAACAGCAGGAGGCTCATTACGAAATACCGCGATTCAGAAACAGAAAATGAACTGACAAAATCGAGCACTGCAAGCAAACTAAATGACAGATCGCGTTTAAGATTCAAAGCAGGATAGAGGACAGTTGTGCAACTGTAGCGACAAAAAGGGAAACTACTTTAAACGGCCTTTTGAAATGATCAATTCCCTGTACTTTTTTGACACAATGTATGATTGATCTTATACAGCACGTTATAAAAAAAAACGACTCAAAAAACACATTGCTACTGTCACCCTTTCAGGGAACTATCCCACCATTGTTGCTATTCATTGTGGCTGAACTCCTCAATTTAGAGATGCATTGGCACTCTCTTTGTGATGCAAGTTCATAAAACCTCCTGCAAAAAGGTTGGGCTATTTTGTTTAGCCAGCAAGTGAACAATCAACAGATGAAATGAAAAATGCTTATAAAATGGAAAACAAAAATGTAAAAGTAGTGAACAATCATTTTCCATTATAAGAGCACAATTAAAACTTTAAACTCCTGTAGGAACAATAAAACATATATACATTCGGCAAACACTAGTTTTTCATTTTAAAAGTAATTAATTGTGTGACCTAAATTCCTGTAGGATCTAGAAGACTAAACTCACTTAATGGATAAGTCATTGCTTTGCTTTACAGTATTACTGCTGTTTGCTTCGCTTGAGAAACCAGAATTTTGTTTCGTGTTATAACACATCTCCCCAGTACTATACAGGGCCATAGATGGCATCGCACAGCGCGACACAACAACTAAAATTATTATAAACACCAAGATGTTCATGTGTACGTATCCTTAAGGCGCAACTGCTCCTAAATCAAGTGCTCATTAAACTTGTTTTCATTGCAGGTCTGACTTAATTAACTCAAAAGCAGAACGAATTGCTTCCCTTCCGCGCCATCAAATAACATTTATATGGAAATGAGAACGCATCCTTGCCGATGGTGCAGTTTGAAAATATCTAATTAATAAATGAAGCTTGGTTCGACTGTGTCGAAACTGAAAGTGGATTGTCCCTTGCAGGTGCACATTTTATCTTTTTGTCGCAGGCAAACCGAACACCGAACACAACTACTGCACTGTAAACCAAGCTCATAAATTACCATCCTAATAGGGGAACATTGTGGCGGTGCTCAGTTTCCAAAAATCTCGATCATGACGTTGGCGTCTTAAGCAGGAAAAGTGGAAGAAAAAACATCGGAGAACACAAAGAGTCAGTGTCACAATATTTTCTGTTATTGATTGACATTCTAAGCACGGCTCACACAATTTCAACCGTCCCTGTGTCTTTCTTCAGTTCTTCTTAATTAAGGACATCCATCGCGTGCACTTGGAAAAAGTATGTGTGTAAATGCGTATAATTACAAGCCAATTACCTTCAGACTGACGATGAGAACAAGAACCCTCGCATAAATCAACAGACGGAGATGGGATGCGTCAAACTACATGAGCACGACGAAGTCTGATACAAAGTCAGGAAATTAAAACTAAGCAGGAATCTCATTAACTAGCCGGTGGATCTTTCATTGGGCATGCCATAGCTGCAGCTGCAACAAACCAGACTGACACTGATTAACGTGTCAGATGCAGGGATTCCTACCGTTCTGTTGCTCATGCCAACAATACCACACAACCCCCAAGGATATGCTGTCACTCAACCAGATAACAACAGTACTCGGTTTATGTATGTGGGGAAGGACGCGTCATCATCTCTATTGTAATCGGAGTCCTTAAACAGGAGGCGTTCAACTATAAGTCCCTGCTGCGTATGGAGGCGGGCCAGCTACCATATGTGCACCATTGAATGACCAACCCTCCCAAGAACCCCAACGGAGCAGAAAACACCCTTCTCTGATCAATTTTAGATAGTTCCCAAATAGGAAGCTGAGAGCTACTCGTACATACACACAATTCAGAGTGAACGTGCGACAGCGTGCTCCGAAGGTCATTAGATGACTTATGTTTCCTCCACTGCAACACGTGATGTGAGTCCTTAAGCACTCATTTGGAAGGATTCAGTCCGATTTGCACATGGGGATGCACTTGACGATTTATTCCAGCTCATGCTCGTGTAATATTTAACGCTTAATCCTCGAAAGCTATTTGATGCATCATTTAACTAGAGCATAACTGCCTGGAGCACCCTCGGGCAACCATAAAAGACTCAAACTTCAATGATACACTGCCGAATGATGCATGGACGAAGAACGAAGGGAACGTTCATCATGAATTAGTCATAGAGCTTTCCCTAAGATGCATTGGAACCCATTCGGCACCATATGCACGTTCCCAGACTGACTGAATTTCGCTTCAGTGCATATGATTTGTATTGCATCGTGTATATCCTTCGACCGCGTTGTGTCGCCTTAAAATCTCAATTTCATTATCCCTCTACAATGTAATGAACTTCAAAACACTGTGGCTGACGCATCCGCTTACCAAGAAAGCCGAATATGTCTTTGGTGGCCCGCAAAACAAAACTAATTCCATTAAAGACTAACGAAATCGTACTCCAGGTACTCGGAAACACATGTCATCAACACACATCCTCACACTGGGAAAAGTGACTAATCAACTTGTTTACATACAACGAAGCGCATAGTGGTAGAACGTCATCCCTGGTAGGTCTTCATTTAAATACACAAATCCGGAAGTTTGCATCCCCGCCCGACACTGCACGTTACCCCATTACGTCGGTAAAGCTCCTTTACCTCATTTTCACTTGAAAGGCTTCCTGATTGTGTCATTCCCTGCGCCGTCTGGGCTTCCGGCATCTCCAAATTCGTTAGCCTACAATGTCAATATGTGCCTTCGGCATTCAATGGCAGGTTATTCTTTGTGTGATTATTCCGGTGCTCACCGGAAATTATCCTTTCTACTTGGAGGAGGCTCAAAACCCCCAAAATCCCTTTGACATATGACTTTAGATTGACATTCAAGGTTCCACAAATACTCCTACCCTCTCCCACCTTTACATACATACACACCAGTCCCGTTGCAGGTGTACTGAACCTACATCAGCAAATAAATGTCGAAAGGATATCTCGTGATTTGGGATGAAAATACTGCGCGACACTCTCTACCCTCTAGAATGTAACGAAGGGGCCAAGGATAAAGTTTGTCAGTCGAGCCTAAAAAGAGAAGCAACAACTCACACAGATTGATTTGATTCTGGGTTTTTGACATAGGTTGACAGTAGCCAGAGATGTTGAGTGTGCGTGCATTTAACTTTTCGACAGAATATTCGATAGAATGATACACCGAAAGATCGTCTCAAATTATGCCTTCACTGATTTGGGCATCACCTCACGAATCTCCACCCATTCCGGTTCGTCTCACACAACACTTGAATAGTGTGAATTGACACTCTCATCCACACTCCCCAGAGTTCTGGGTAAATATTTTCGGTAAATGCTGATTGATTAGAAATAGGATTGTCGGGCAAGGATAATGAAGAGACGCTCCGTAGAAGAAGTTATTACGTTTTAATGAAGCACTCGAGCGGCTTGCCTTTGATTCTTAGAAGGAGTCACTCTGTTTCGATGGCACGAACGACCATGGTTGTGGAGTGTTCATCTCATGGGATCGACACGTGTGCCGGAACATTATTGGATGGGAAGTGAGATGATTACGTGCAAAGGGGCAAATAATGAAGTTGGGGATTTAAACGATGTGGCGTATTCTCGATGACTTTTAATCAATTCGACGCTGAACGAACGCATGAGGAAAGAAAGTCATTTCAAGGACAGGATAAATAAGGATAATGTTTAGTTAAACTTACTGTAGGTCTTTAAAAATATCTTTTTTTTCTATTTAAAAAGTGAGCTTACACATAGCCGACAGTTTTCAGTTTTTCATTATGTTTTTTTTTTACACTAACGCGCGCTCAAAAGGGGATTTTGAAGTACCCTTAAATGTTAGAGCACAGTGCGAGCGGATGGAGAGGAAGTGGATAAGGAAAGGAGGTGTCAATGTACATTGGTCTTGAATGTCTGCACATGAAAACGGCCAGGGAACACATGATCAGGCAAAACATTCCACATTCGTGTGGTTCGGCTAAAGAATGACTCTATGTTTATTTGTGCGCCTGAAGTCCACTTTCAACGTGAACTGATGCGTATTCACAGATTGACAGGTATCGCAGGAAAATGTCTGAAGGGGCGGAACCAGTTTAGCAAGTTCAGTTGAGCAACGATCGTGGTAATACCCATAGAGAAGATATAGGCATGATATGTTGCGCCTGTGTTCTAACGACGGAATTGATAGACTTACAATTGAGTCCAGAATAAGTTTCACTGCTCGTTTTTGCATCCTATCGAGCGCGTATAGTGCAGTTTTGAATGCGCCTGACCAAATATGGGAATTGAACTCCATTTTTGGACGAATATACGCCTTGTAAATAGTGGCCAGGTTGGATGGGGTGAAGTATCTCATCTTTTGCATCTTTTGAAGAACCCGATACATTTGGCCGCACCTTTCGCATCTGCAAATATGTGGTCATTCCAATTAAGAGTCAAATTAATTCGAATACCGAGGATTGATAGTTCTTTGGCTTCGTCGATGCAAGTGCGGTTCATAGATAGTATATTGACTTTGGGGCTCACCTTTGACGACAAGGAGCAGCACTGGGTTTTTAAGGCATTGATCATTGATTTCTTCTCGGTTAGATAATCCCCACTGATATATCTTGTTGAGGTCTGAATTCAATGTCTCAAGGATAAGTTGCTGGTTGGTATTGACGTTCGAAGAGTTTGGTCGGGAGTGTTCGTATGAGTATGAGAAACTCAACGTGCTATCATCAGCAAACGAGTGAATTGGGTTGTGAGTAATCGACGAGAGATAATTCATTAAGATCAGGAAGAGACTGGGTGAGACTACCGAACCCTGAGGAACACCTGCATTAATTTGATGGGAGACAGAGTTTAACACCATCAAGAACCACTTGAATTGAATGGCCAGAAAGATAGTCTCTTATCCATTGGATCAGGGAATTGTCCACTCCATATGAATGCAATTTCGACAAAAGGGCTGGATGCCAAACTCTGTCGAAGGCTTTTAAAATATCTAATGCGACTACCTTGCTTTCACTATCTTGGATGGAATGGCTCTACTTTTCGGTAAGGTACGCCATCAGATCTCCTGTGGACCTGTTGCTATGAAAACCCATACTGGCGACCATTGAGGAGGTCATTTGATTCCAGATATTTCGAAAGTTGACGCTTGATAAGCGATTCCATTACCTTGGAGAGAATAGAAGTTAGTGCTATGGGTCGATAAGAAGAAAGGGATGATTTGTCACCCTTTTTGGGAATTGGCTGAATGTACGCTGACGTGCATCTATTTGGGAAACGGTCAGAAGAATAAGACCAATGGAAGTGACCGCAGTGGTTTGGCCAGTGAAGAGGAACATCTCTTCAAGAGGTTTGGGGGAATGCCATCCGGACCAGCGGATTTGTGTGGGTTTAGCATTTTGAGTGCGCGGGCAACAGTACGTGTTCGGAAGTAAATCTGGCTCATGGAGTGCTATTTGTGCTCAATTTGAGGTGGAACTGATGTGGTATCAGCCACCGTTTAGTTGGCTGCCGAATGTGCAGCAAGTAGATTTGTCTTCTCTATTGCAGTGGTGACTGGTTTGTCATCGACTATAAGCGATGGAATAGATGAAGATACTGAGTTTTGAATGTTTTTCACAAATGCCCAGAAGTTTCTACTACCTGTGGGAGAGTGTAGTATTTTTTGTCTCACTCTGTAGTCATGCAAGAACTTGGCGCGTTGAATATTCGCATTGCAGTCATTTCTAGCTCTCTTAAATCTTTTCCGGTTTTCCTCAGTATTGTTTGATTTATACAACCGGAAGCTCAATTCTTTAGCCTGCTTTTAAATAAAAAAACAAAAAAAACAACAAAAAAAATATTAGGTAAGTTAAGTAAGTTAAATTTTAAGAAAAAAAAACAAAAAAATTGACAAAGTTTTTCAAATTTTTCTTTGTATTTCGACTAATTATCAGTACTGCCACAAAGTTCTGTCGCCGAAAGGCAAATTATACAAATGTTAAGTAATGTTTAGCTTAGAGCGTCTGCGAAGGACCAGTAAGTTATTATATAAGATAATTAAGCTAGAATTTAAGCATTTTTTGTCTAGCCTTTAATTTAGAAATTAAGAATATAAAAAGAAAAATAAAAAATGTTTTAAAAATGAAAATGAAAAATCAATTCTTTAGCCTTAATGGCTTCTCGGCACCCGGAATCGAACCACATATTGGACTTGGGTTTGATACTTGTGGCGGTTCCGCCAAACCCCACTGTCTACTTACCCGAAGAACCCCCGTAACTACAACCCAACCTTCATAGTTTTCTGCTAATGCAATCGCATTAGCACCTGTAAATGCTTCACGCATTAAGTTTATTAAATGTAGTTAGCTCCTGGAAGAGAATTCGTACCTTTCATTAATTTATTCGAATTCAAAATTCCCTATAAGAATTCTGTTCCAAACATCATAAATCCCAAGCCAATTCGGCACCTTCGGTTGCCAGGCAAATCCCAATCTTACATACGCATTTTCCTAGTCGAATTCCTGAAAACAATACAATTTGGTTTACATACAATGTAACCATCATAACAGGGATCATAAACATTGCGTCATCTATTCCCAGCCTCACCATGTGTATAACAAATTCCTTTACATGCACATTGGCTGGCGACCTATACCCAAGGGACAAAAGCAAATATACGCATCTCGCGTCTTAAACCATAAATTAAATCCTACATCATAGGCAAATGCAAATAGGTATGGTATACTTACCCTTGGCAGCGATACCATAAACACCAATTCCCTGGAAATAAGCCAGAAACCCATTTAGCACCCAATGAGATTCGGCCTGTTTACTTAGGCGAACTCACATCTCATTGATGCACATTATTCCCTTTTCTTTGTTTTCAAATTCGTTCTCATGACTTTGTCCCATGAAAGAACCAATGTTCACACATACATGTGTATCTCTATGATCTCCTCTATGAAATCTGGTTTGCTACCCCCAAAGAGAGACTTCACGTTTCTCTTGGGACGGAAAATGCATCCTTTAATTAAGAGAGCCATTTTCACTGGCCCAATTTCCATTGCCAGCGATTTGATAGCGCTGAGTCGTTTTCTATCACGAGACCGCCACGGTCGTTTCCGCTCCCGCCCCCCGGTGCACATGGTGACGCGAATATAGTCGACTAAGCGCGTGATTAACTAAAAGTATTTTTTTTATTTTTGTGCATCCGTCATCGTCGGTGCAATTGGCACCTTTTGTTTTTGTAAACTGATTAAGCGCAGTGAGATACGTTGAAATTTTCTTAATAACCTAATATCAAGCACCTACTATTAAATTAAGTGTAAAATAACCTTAGTAAGAACAAAACGAAATTCAGTGAAAGGTGTACCGTGTTTCTTTTAAAATAAATCTAAATATTTTTACACAAAATAAACAAACCTTTATGAACAAAATTGCGCGTTTTATTTCTTCTGTTTGTGTTTTCCTTTGGTGCACGTTGAACCTTTAGCTTTGTGGGTTGGTGGTAGAACTCGCACCCATGCCGGCGCCACGACCATATACCCCGCATACTCTTTACTTTGCGTGGAATAAAGGTTCGCATGCCAAGCAGAATCGTGTCCGTCAATGTGTCCGCTATAGAGTCAACATCGTTATTGAGGAAAAATAAGACCAATTTAACCTCCTAAAAAGTCGTTCAGACCTTCCCAGTTGGCTTTCTCGTAGAACCATACTGTTCTTCTGACTTCTCGCGGGTACCGATAGTGCAATTGGGTATCTTGTGTATATTTAAGATTCCCAAAACGGATTGCACAATAATGGTAGGGATCACGAGGCAAAAGTGCACGTGCTGGTTGGTGGTCTTAAATCGACTTGTGTGCATAAGAAGAACTTTTTGGTCCCGTAAATGTCAAGGCACAATGCAGGCCGAAGCAAATGACGCAATCGGGAAACAAGGTATCAATGTTCGTTATTTTTCTAATGTGTATGCGATCCACAAGCGTCGAACGCAACTTCCACCAACAACTGGATCTTGTTAGTGGGCCGGGGAAATTACGCCAGGAACAATGTAGTCTCCTGGCGTGCAGCAACATTCGGTTATCGTTGTCTATAAGCAATGAATTAATACCTTTTAATTCTGAAATGATTACTTCGCTTAGTCGGTGGCAATCCCAGAAATCTTTCTCCAAAATATGACAATATTTTGTTAGTATTAATTAACCATTATTCTGCTTTATTTAAACTGATGGAAAAGATTTTTACTGATTAACAAAATGAATAATGACCTGTAGTCGCCAAGCGCTGACGAAGAAGAGTTTGTTTATTTTAATTGCTTGACAACCGAAATTATTCGTCTGTCAGCTGGTTGCTGACATTTGTTATTTATGGTTGCGATGGTTCCATTCAATTGCAAATTCGCTGGTTGCATCTAGTGCAAATCCGCAACAGGTTGAATGGTTAATAAATTGGCAGATCGTTCCATGCTCGTGTAGTTCGCCTGAAGAATGACTTCAATTACCTACCATCCGCTTAAAATTGATTTCTAGTGTGATGCGCCGTGTCCTTTCTGTTTGACAGTTTTCGCGGCTAAATACCTCGAAAGGGGAACTATATCTAAATGTAAAACAGAGGCAATCAGGTCATGTTTCGCCTGCTTTTTTGTTTTCTTTTTTTTCAGTAGGATGGTGGAAATCTTCAAAAGATACATGCCGAATTTTAGCGACTGAAACCATCTCTTGGGCAACTGCTACATCATGTCACATAGACTATCATTTGCTGCGGAGCATGGTTGTTTGGAATCTCTTTGGAATCTAGTTGGTCTCGATCCTCACGTCTTTGTACGTACTTGTTCCGCGTTTTCTATTTTGCCATCACAGTAGAAGCAGTATGGGCGATTGACATGCTTATACTTGTGCAAGTATTGCCGAAAGCATCGATGTCCTCATATCAGCTGAGTCAACTGGTAGTTTAGATCGCGTTTTCTTTTCATCTAGGCTTCTACATCAGGTATCATGGTGTGGATCCATCTTCCTTTGGTGGAAGAATCCCACCTTCGTTGCCATTCTCTTAGGCTTGAGAGCTCTAATTGTGACCGCATTCTCCGACGATTCTCTTGGGAGATCTCATACAATGCAGCGTTTCTTTAGCTGCAATGTCAAGTGGTGTCCTCCCGGCCAAAACATTTATGGCATCTTCGGATACCGTTCGGGACGTGCAGCATATTGTTAATGATGCCAGCCTATGTGCTGAGTTCACTCCCCTCATGTACGACTTATACTGTGCGGCTCCTACCCATATGTGAGCTGCATCCATTATAATGGAGGTGTTGACACTGACTATCAGTTTGCTTATGTGGGGCCGGAGTCTACCAACATTGCGTACAAGCCTCGCCAAAACTTTGCATACTCTTGCGATTTTTTCACTCGCTTTTCTCAGGTGTTCCTTGAAGGTCAACCTGTTGTCGAATATAACAACACGATATTTAATATATGGACTGGATCTAGTTGTTTGTTCTTCTATATCCAAATCACGGTGTTCAACTTTCTTGTGGCTGCTTATTAAAACTGCCTCCGTCTTATGTCCAGCTGGTTTCAGTCCGGCCAAATCTATCTATCCACGCTCTGGATTGCTTGGGAGCAAATATTTTCCAGGCCATCTAGATGTTTAGCTATGGCTACTATCGCCAAATCATCTGCCTAGCCAATGATGGTAACTCCTTGTGCTACATTTACCCTGAGCACACCATCATACATGCCATTCCATAACAGCGGACCTAATACTGATACCCGAGGTACACCCGCTGTTATTTTATATTCCTGTGGTCCCTCATCTGTGTCATAGAGCAGTCTTCTATCCGAGAGATAGTCTGCTAGTATACGCACCAAGTAGGGTGAGACTTGTAGATCGCCCAACGCTTCTAGAATCCGACTCCAGTTCACCGACATATATGCATTTTCAAACTCTAGTGTCACCACAGCGCAAGATTTTTTGGTTGCTCCTAGCCATCGTGCTCCAGCTGTCGCATTGCGAGCGATGTCGCACACCACAGATAGCCCCTTACCGGTTGATGTACCTTTCCGGAACCCATACTGCCATTCAGAGAGCCCCGATGTCCCCTCAGTGAATTGGTCCAGGCGAATAGCAATTACTCGCTCAAGCAGTTTCCCTGTTGTGTCCAGCATGCACCACGGGCAGTAGGACGACGGTGGTTCTGGATTCTTGAAGCCTTTTGCTATAAGTCCAAGCCGCTGTTTTTTTTATCGTTGAGGAAAGTATCCTGTTTAGAGGCAGGTAGTGAAGAGACTGCTGAAGGCTTCCGCCTGTTTTGTTAACGGAGTCTTCACTACAGCGTTAGGAATACAATCCAGTTCCGGGGTCTTGTTGTTAGTAACTATGTTTACTGTCAAGAGCACCTCTTCGGTGATCACGGGGGGTATGTCGGTTTCAGTGATGTTCTCTTCCTCTTGCGCTTTTAACACCACATCCCACTGTGGGAAGAGGACAGCAACGATCCTGGCCATGTCACTTTTACTTTTTTGCATTTGACTACTGTTGTTGTCTAGTCTGTTCATGACTAGTCTGTATGCGCTGCCCCATGGGCTGTTATTTAATTCATCCCTTTGGGAGCAGAACTCGTCATAGTTTTAATCTTCCAAATTACACTCCTTAACTCCTTTCGTTTGTTGACGAATTCCCCATGTAATGGTGATTGGTGTTACGGTTTCTTGTTCTTTGTTGCAAGCATCGTACCATATTGCACGCCTATTGCACATGAACGAAAGCTAGGTTCCACCAATACACTGGTTTGATTGCCTCTGCTGGATGTCTTTGTCGTGGCATAGAAACATCACAGTAGTTAGCCACTTCATGACTTTTCCAGACTGCCTGTTCGCATCGGCCTCTGCGTCAAACTGTCCGGTTTGGTCTTCCACTCTATAATCGAGCAGTTCCGCATCGACATCCTTTTCTTTCCACCCATTTTTCTGAGCTTTCTTCGCCAATTTGGCAGTAATGAATCCCCTGCATGGAAATATTTCGTACCTCACGGCTTGGTGGTCATAATGGGTGTATTCATCAACACGTAGACTAATTTGTTTCTTTTCTGCGGCTAAACATTAGTATCATTTGTGAATTTCTTTCCAAAACTCGCCACTCCATACTTCTTACCAACATAGAGCTGTCAAATGTGATGTCGACTTTTGACCGGCCCCTCTCTATGAAGATGTCATCAGAACCATCATTAAGTAACACCACATCTAGGACTGCAAAGGCTTCGAGGAGTGCCTGGCCTCTGCTGTTGGCCCTTGTGCTTCCCCATTCTACTGCCCAAGAGTTGAAATTTCCAGCAACTATAAGAGGGCTCTTATCTCTAGCTTTTTGTGTTACCCTGTGCAAAAAGCATTTGAATTCTTCTATTTCCCACCTTGGCGGAGCGTAACAACAGTAGAAATGAATTCCTCTGATCTTAGCATAGGGGAATTCTTCCTGCCGCTGGAGACATGTTCATAGCCTCTGCTATTTCTCTCACTTTAATCTGCGGTCGTCTAGCACCATTTGGTGAACTTTAGCGATGTTGTCATCAGTTGTTGCAGCTTTTGGACGTCTCGAACGTTTATCGTCTCCCAAGCGGTCGCGGCCATGTTTAAATTCAGCTGTCCAAAATTTCACTGTGGTAAATTATGGTCCAGAGTCCCCATACACAGAGTCCAACTCATCTTTGATTTGCGTAGGCGTATTACCTTTCAAAAACAAAAATTTAATGACAGCATTTTCACAAAAACACTCATATCGACACACTCAAACGACAGTAAAATAAAAACTACGCCTCCAAAATGGCTGAAATGATGAGTAACTGTCAAAAGATGTACAACTACATTCTCTAGCTTTTATTGACGAGTGCTGCTATCTTCACGTTGAGGTCGGAAACTTTTCAGCCCACCCTCGTAAGTTTCCACCGCTTGCTTCAGCCGCCTCGGATGGCTTCTTTAGACGATTTTGCGCTTCCTTATCATTGAGGCAACCAATGATCTCGACCAACTCTCGCACATCATTATTAACATGTTTTTTTTTATTTTGATCGTCTTTGTTGACTTTGCAATCTGCGCCCTTAATTGTCCGAACACCAAAGACCTATCATCACTTCCACTACGGTTTAGATCTACGCTCGTCCCCATATCGCCACCGCTAGTTGCCGGCATAAGTTATTCAAAAAAAAAACCTCCCTTTGCACAACCCGCTGTTGCTGTCGGGGACTATAGCCCTTGTGTGCTTCTATAGAACTAGTCGCTGAAAATCCAACTTAGTAAGACAAAACTTGCTATGTACTGGAACAATCACTAAGGGGGCAAATGAAAGCACGTCCTCGCAAAAGTATGGGAAAGCAAAGTAGCGTTCTCTCACATTTTTTTTTAACTTTATACATAAACCAGTGACCGATGAGCCTCTCCAAATGAGCTGTGTTCATTTTCTAGTCGCGCCAGTCTTCAGCCCATACAGTAGGTATTCGTTTGAAAGACTCCATACATTTTATCGATGTCATCTTTATCATCAGCATCACCATCATCATCGGCATTACAACCGGGATCCGGTCTTGGCCTTATTTAGCAGGTCTCGAGGCTTGTTAAATTTTCCATAATAATTTATTTTTACGGGCAAGGTTATTAGCGTTGCGCCAACATGTCATCTTTGTTCTCTAAAGATGGGTACCTTAAAAAAAGTAAATTAAGTTAATAATGCAAGTATCCGTTAAATTTAAGGAGAAGAAATTAAACAATAAGACGTACAACTTAACAACGACATTTTATTGCAATAATAATCAATCGATGATTTTTTAGATCACAAAAGAAGGCTAAGGCCGAAAGTGAATTGTTCATGACTTTAGTTATCCTATGTTTAGCTTATAATAGTCATATGAATAGTAAGACGATATATAAACTGAAGTTTAACGATTTTCTGTCTAGCTAGTAAGCAAACAACTTAAAAGGAAATAAACTAAAAATGGGTTTAAACTTAAAAAGGCATACCCAAGTCTTGACTGGGCAATGTATGCTTACGATTTTACATTTTAGAAGTGCAGGCTTTCGGCGATGATATTATTCCAAGAACCAGGACGATAAGATCGCAACTAAAATTCCCTATATGTCAGCGACGGATCACCATGGTAACGTAAAATTAAAACTCCAGACATGTAGATACAAAGGACAATAGTGTTGCTACTCGTATCTTTTGAGACCCAAGAATTATTTTACTCCCGACAACTTCTTCTGTGGGGTTTCTCTATATCACATGGAGAACCAGCCCACAATCCTAACCTAATTTCGACCGCTAACAGTGCGTCACATTATCCCTTATCCCACCGTTCGGCTATTTTACCCGTAAAAGAAAGCATAGCTGAATTCATTATTCTATGCAGATAATGCTGACTTGAATTCAGCTACCTTTTGCCATACGGCAACTCCATTTTTGGTAGCCCATGAGATTTCCATCGGAAATCAGATCATGTCGGTTAGCAACAACAAGTCGAAGCAAACGACGCCGTCGCATCATAGCGAAACCGATGGGGAATTTATCAAAATATCTAATTAGTTTACATGATAAATTACCCTAGCCAATTTGGCGTCACTTCGGCTTTTCTCCAGACACTTCATTCGCTGGCGATCAATGCTATCTTTTCGCAGGTGAATAGCATCAGCTTAATTTTCCCCTCCTTCACAGTTCTGTCTTCGTACAGATCAATGTACTCTGAGTTCACCATATTACCGAACTAAGTCAATGGGTTTCGCTCAGAACTACATTGATTCACGCACACACAACCAAATCCACTCTAAGATAATCATACATCGTGTTTCTGTTCCCTCGTTCTCCCGCTTTCTTCGATCATCAGTTTACCGATGTAATCCACCACACATCGACGAACGTGGCAATGAGAGAACACAACTATGTTCTCTTTTGGTTGTCAAGTGCAAAAATTAAATTACCCAACTTCATCCCTTTTCGAATCAGTCTTTACTCAAACATCATCGTGGATGGATACACCGCCACGAATCGTTATTCAACAACCTCAATGTGTGCACACTGGTGCACGCGCTACGAACACCAAGCAAAAAGAAAGACGTGTCTGTCGGCAATTTGAGTATCACAACCATTCCCGTTAAAGAGTTAAAAAGAGTTTGATTTTAAATTAGAACCATTCCAATTCCGTTCAGTCAGCAAGTTTTTATTGTTCGATTTTATAATTTACACAGTTTTAACTCGTGGAAATGCCACCGTGGCGTACTCACTTAGTGTGTTGGTGTGCCTTACATTCTGCTGCTTCATCTCAACCGTATTGTTGGATTATATATATAAAAACAAAATGTTAATAAGTGAAATAAAAAAAAGGATTAACCTCAAAATAACATTCAGTGGGTTTATTTATTCCATCTTCTCGGGTGAACAATTCTTGCAGCAGAACTCGATGGGGATACGAACGAACAGCGTGCCATACCTTGGCAGATCTACACGTATCGCACACTTCTCCTGTATAAATCCTAAATTAAACCCGCGCTCGAATATTGCTCTCATGTTTGGAGCTCTACTTCTAAGCATACCCTCCACCTACTTGAGAGAATACCGACAGGAGCGATCCGCCTGATCGGGGACACGGCGTGGACGTCGGGATTACAGTCGCTATTACGTCGAAGGCGCGTAGCGGACCTCTGTCTGTATTACAGATATTTTCACGGGTACTGTTCTTCGGAGATTCGTGGTATTGTTCCGCGCACTTTGGTTTATATGCGCTCCACAAGACAATCCGACGGATCGCACTGCTTAATACCACTAAATGCCGGTTTATAATCATTTCACGAAAACGAATACCTTCTCTTCCCTGTCGGTACTCCATAATCAAACTCTCACCATCGTCCAGTCCGACTAATCCGCGACTTTGCTATTTTATCTGATAGGGAATTTAATTTCCTTTCCACATGTAGACGGGATACCGCACTTAGTAGAAACCTTGACGTGGTACGACGGCTTAAATTACAATGAATCACTCAGACTATGCTGACGGAAGCATACGCTTCCAGTAGGGCCACCCATGTCAGACAGGCTAGCGAGGAGTAACCCACAAAGATCTGCCACCCATAATCCAGGGTGTTACGAATTACCGTCCCCATTGGATGGTTTGCAGTCAGGTGTATACTGGTTGTTAAAAAATGGCGTCTCTTTAACACTATGTCGAAGCAAAACAGTAATCGGGGCTCTGATATCGCGGACAATTTGAAACCCCAAGACTCGTGGGAACAACAATGAATAATCAATATATAAAAAACAATCTCACGAAAAATCCGGTAGGCGTAGGTGTGATAAGCCGACACTACCATAAGGGAACAAATTATCAAGAAAATACCGACTCAACGAAAAAAAAACGTAGGGAAAAACGGAAAAAGTGGGATATGTGGAAAGTTCATATCAGCATATGGAAAGTTCGAACGTTATATAAACCAGGCGCGATACAGACGGTCGTAGAAAACGCGAAACAATGAAAAATGGATATCGTCGCGCTTCAGGAAGTTCGACTCCCACGTTAAGTATTCGAAACGAACGGGCTCACCCGGGGTGTACCCATAACCTCGGAACCTGCTTCATGATAAGCAATAAGATTATGCAGCATAAGCAATAAGATATCTTCCAACAAACTGTAGCTGAAGAAAGCTTACACGACGTTTCAAATGATAATGGAATTCGATTTTCGCAGCGCCAAAAGTCTGGTAGTGCAAAGCAGGATGTTCAAGCACAAGCAAATTCATAAAGCCACATAGATATCACCCGACGCCGTAACGCGTAATCAAATAGACCACTTCCTCATAGACAAAAGACACCATTCGAACATCCTTGACATAACATCATATAGAGGAGCAGATTGCTACTTCGATCATCTTCTGTGATAGGCAAAATTAGAAGTCGGCTCGCAGCAAACCCACATGGGAAAAGCAAAAAGTTCGACATTGATAAACTAACTAATAGAGTTAGTTAAATAACTAACGAATAGATTTAGCAATTTAGCAATGAGGAAGAGGAAGCCAATAGCGTGGACTGTAAATGGACATCGATCAGAGACACAATCAAACAAACAGCCCAAAAGGTATTAGGATTTAAGAAAACAAGTCCAAACCTTGGCTTGATGATGAGTTCAGGGCGAAGATCGAACAATGTAAACGCCTCAGAGTGAGCCCCTTAGAAAGATATGATGAAGTCAACGCAGAAAGATACGCGACGATTCGGAAAGAGACAAAGAACCTCTTCCAACGCTAAAAACGCGAATGGGAGAAAACTCGGATCGCAAAATACTAGAAAATGTCAGAGCAAAGAACATCAGAGGTACGTACTCTGGGATAAATTCAATTAGAAATGGCTACCGAGGGAGAACCAAAATAATTCGAGACACAAACGGCTGTCTGGTCACAAAAACAAACAATATCGTGACAAGTTGGAGGTAGTACTTTGAAAACCTGCTCAATGTGCGCACCCATGAACCACAAATAAACGCACCAGACGTACATGCAGCCGAGCCTCAGATCCCAGAGCCCTCTTTCAACGAATTTGTAGATGCAATAAATCGATTGAAAAACAACAAGGCTTGAGGAGCCGACTGCATACCAGGAGAGCTTGTGAAGCATGGAGGGGAGGGAATCGTTCGAAAGATCCACCAGCTCATCAAAACAATATGAGATAAGGAAGTCACTCCGGCAGAATGGAAAACCTCAGTAGTCATCCCCATTTTTAAAAAGGGTGACAGATCTGACTGCGAAAACTACAGAGGAATATCACTGCTCCCATCCACATACCAAAGACTAACAAATGTCATACTGGCAAGAATCACACCGTACGCAGACGAAATACTGGGAGAGTGCCAGTGTGGATTCTGTAAGAACCAATCGACGAGCGGCCAAATGTTCACAGTACGCCAATTGCTGGAAAAGAAATGGGAATACGGAGAGGCGGTTTACCAATTGTTCGTTGACTTCAAAAAAGCTTCCGACTCCGTCGCAAGGCAAAGACTTTACCATATTGTAGCTGGTCTGGAAATCCAGAAAAAATATGCCGCACTCATTCAAATCTGCATGAACGAAAATAAAGGAGGAGTTAGAATAGAAAACCACCTCTCAGAACCATTTGAAATCTGGGACGGACTAAAACAGGGGGATGGCCTCAAACCATGTCTTTTTAATCTTGTGCTCGAGTATGTCATCAGAAAGGTAGAAGACGACAACATGTTCGGATCATCCCTGAACGGGTCACACAAGTGCTCGCATATGTGGATGACATCGCCGTTCTGGGCGATAATCTAGAAACTGTAAGTAAAAACAATGAAATCATCATGCAAGCGGCAGAAGAAGTAGGTCTATAAATAAATGAAGACAAACCAAAATATATGATTACGGCGAGAGCAGGTGGACCTCAGGGTACACACATAAACGTCAGGTGCAAGATATTTGAAAAAGTTTGAGTTTAAATATCTGGGAACAATACGACGGCCAGTAATAAAATGTCGAAGGAAATTAACAAAAGACTGCATTCCGGCAACGCTAGTTGGCACGCAGTCAGTGCTGTCAATAAACTGCTGAACGCCAAGTTGGTATCACGTAATATAAAGCTCCGTGTCTACAGAACCATAATCATGCCGATCGCTCTATATGGATTCGAAACATGGGCTCTCACAAAACGGGAAGAAAACAAATTCCGCGTATTCGAGAAAACTCCACGGCCACGAATTGGAAGAGCTATACTGCAAATCTACAATAGTGAGAGTAATCAGGTCGCGAAGATTAAGATGGCGTAGAATTCTTGACGGAAGACTTACGGAAAAGACACGGATGAATCGTCGCATTGGAGATGGGAGGACAAGCTAAGGTTTGACCTCGAGGAGATCGGATCAGGTCAAGCATGGAAGAAAAGTGTAGAGCACAGAACAGGGAACGATGGCGGAGTCGAGTCGACGAGGTCGTGAACTTCCGGGCTCCTATAGACCAATAAATAGTAAAAATAATAGTAAACATGTTGACGAGCTGGTTCTTAACACCAACTTAACCCTGGGGTTTGTAAAACGCTGATCCAAAGAATTCTCCAATACCTATACCACCGGACTCTTCTACGCTTTTGTGGGGATTAGGAAGTATAGTGCCTAACACGGACACTCCGTTCATTTCCATCCCCATCGTCTATTGTTCAACACAAAACAAAACTTCACAACACAGGAAACAAGGTAAATGAAACACAGAGATTTAGTTTATTCCGTTTTATTCTCTAAATGCAAATCCCTTTGTTCTCCGCCATTATCAAATACGTTAGTGTTTTTATACTTCACTTAGAACTTATTATTTCACATTAAATTGGTCTTTATAAATTGAAACACGGCGAAACACTTCTTTCACGACCCGACTTCTGTATATATGCGCCTCTCCGCTGCTCGACGGAGAGCGGGAGCGACAACGACCGTGCTGGTCTACGGATGTAATGTGACTCCGCGATAAAACCTTCGTTTGGGGTGAGTTTGTGGTGTGATGGTAGATATCCTCTCCACTAAGGATATGTATTTACTTACCAACAGAGAAACGTAAAGTCTCTCTTGGTGGAATAGCAAACCAGATCTCGTAATGGAGGTCATGGTGGTGTGTGTGTAATCATTCAGATCTGTGTTGTTTACACGTACGCGAAGGCAATAGAACAACGAAGCAGGCAAGTGACCTAATGCATCGTTCGGTAATGAGGGCCAGCTGGGTAAATAGCAGCCACTCATTAAATGAAAAATGCATTTAGGATACCACAAACGATATCGCTTATTTGTGGTATCGCCAGGAAGCCTATGGAGGAACAGCGTTATTTTGTTTGCACTTGGTGCGAGTTGGGGAAATTGGCTTCAGCGTCGATTGCGCTAATTGAATGCAGCTCCTTGGCTTTTTTATTGCTGGGAGAAAAAGGTCGCCGGCCAATGTGTACGTTAAGAGATTTATCATACCATGGTGAAGCTGAAAAATAGACGGCGCAATGTTTATGATCCCTGGTGAAGGTTACAAGATATGTGAACCGAATTGTTCTCTTTCGGGGATATGCTGTCTATTCCATAAAGAATTCTTTGTTGGGAAAATTTTGCGAATGCGTTAATGCATGGGAGAATGCCCTTGTAGATCCAATTCTTTTTAGGAATTTTAGATAATGCTGGTATGCATTAATGTCCTTGGAAAAGGAAATGTATATGCTGGGTGGAGATTGCGCTGCAGGTGTGGTAAAGTTGGAATTTGCCTGGCAACCGAAGGTACCGGATAGGTTTCGGGATACCTGAAAAGGTAGAAAAGAAATCTTACGGGGAATTGTATGCGAAGAAATGCATGAAAGGTAAGTTTTTTTTACAGGGACTTTTAGATTATAAATTCGATAACCTAGATGCGTAAAGCACTCAAGGTGCTAATGTGGAGGGTACGAGGTCACGACGCCGCACGGGCGAGAGTTCTACCTCGTCCCCACAACTTGCTCTAAACGTTCCACCGTACACTGTCCACCGGAAAAACAAAACAAGTACACCTCCACAGCACACCGTCCACAAGAAGTAAATAAAAAAGCACTGTTGGAGTCTATTGTAGTGAAGGTTCTTTATTATTTCTTTTATTGTTTCCTTTACTATTGTTCTTAAGTAACACCGGGTCTTGCGAGTTTACTGTTCATGATTAATTAGTGATTATTATTTTAATGTATTGTTATTCACGTTACCAAGTTCACGACACTGTTTAAAGATTGGTTACCGTTTTGAAGGAAGCACATTTAACGGAAGACTTGTGTAGAAGAAAGGCTTTAATTAGCACGGAGACGGGCACACTCGCATGGACTTAATTTGTATCGCGGTGTGTAACGAAACTCGACTCTGGATTGGTTACCGTTCTACGCGACTCCACAATGACGGAGTGCGGGAGTGGCATGGCTGCGCTGGCCTGCGGATGGTAAAGGACTCAGTGATTCAATCCTCGTTTGGGGTGAGTTTGATGGTGTGGTGAAAAGGAAAATGAAATTTCCTTTGACCAGTGACCAATGGAAAGCGATCTCAGTGACGCGGTCGTGTATGTGTGTGTTCTTACACATCACCGTGTTCATCGATGCGTTTTGCCTGAAACGAGGGAAAAAAAGAACAATGGTGAAACAACCTACGGCATCTTTCGGTAATGAGGGTCAGCTGTCTAAATAGCAGCCACTCATTAGCTAAAAGGGATTGCGATAATTCATACAATAGAGATCGCATATCGTCTCTCAGCCGACTGGGAGAATCGGATTCTTTTGTTTTGCATACGTTTATGCTATTGAATGCGATCTGACGGCGAAACTTGGAGTCGGTGATTGTTTGAAAATTCAAACAAAGCAACATTTCCGCGAGAAGTGCTTGCAATTGAATCCATAGTTGAAAGTCTTCGGAAAGCAATTTAGTTGGGTACACAATGACGGTTGTGTATACCATCTGCGTCAATTATGCATGGCATCTATGGCGACGGCTGGATCGAATTACAGTGTGAATATCTACACTAATTGGAAATTCGTTTTTGGGTCGCTAATGCAGAGATGCTTGGTAATGTGTGAATGCCCTTGTAGACGCAATTCTTTTTAGGAATTCTTTGTAATGCTTGTATGCATTAATGTCCTTGGAGAAGGAAATATTTTCAGGTGCCAATGCCATGGCATTAGCGGGAGACAGTGGGAGTTGAGTTGCTGATATGGGGAGTTTTTCAGGTAAGTGGGCCGTGGGGTTTGGTGGAACCCGCACAGTACTCTCCCCCCAGTGACGTAGTCAAGAAATAAAGATGGTAGGGCTGAAGGGATGCTCGAATGGGTGGTGCGTAGTGATAGTACGCTTGGGGTTCAAGATGACCTTGTTTACTTCGGGGGGCGCGGTGGTTAGTTACCAGTGAGGGGCCGGGCACACTTATGAGGTTGTCGCCGGCGGAACTCGCTATTTCAGAGTCCTTTAACACTTAGGCAATTTGTGAAGGTGTCGACGACGGAACTCGCTATATCAGAGTCCTTTGACCCTCAGACAATTTATAAGGGTGTGCCGGCCGGTAGCGCTTGGATTGGTGATAGCCGACTTAGGTTACGGGGCTCCTGGTGGACGGTTGGCTGTGTCCAGCCCCCAGGGCGCCTTAGGGAAATAATGCGCGCTCCGAAGTGTGATGCACCTGGTAAGTGTGAGGCGGCGTAGAGGGGCGTGTATTGCCTATGATTGCCGCTTAAATTGGCCATGATGGGTTGAGGAACGTCGGAAGTCCTGAGGAGGTAAGATCCTTATGGATGCTACGCGTAGTAGCTAATGTATAGTGAGGAGCCGGAATTGTGAAAGAAAGATGTCGAGCAATGGCGAGCGAGGTCGCATGAAGTTGTAACCGGGCGTCCTATTAGTAGTTTTGCTACGCGGAGTAGCTGAGGTTGAGTGAGGAGCCGAGGTCACGAAAGAAAGGTGTCGCATGGAGGCGGGCAGAGTCTCATAAAACTGCCTTTGACAAGCATGGGCGCCAATATTTGTAGACGCGGCGGAAAGGTTTAAAGGGGGCTTCAAGAGGAGTCAAGTGAGAGTGGTTGGAGTCGAGTGGTTTGGATAAATGGAGGCGAAGGACGACGTTGAAAAGGAGTTGAGCGAGTCGCGTGAAATTGTGTGGAGTCGCGTGTGTGTCGAAAAGGAGTCGGAAAAAATCGAAAGGTGTCGAGAGGGTTGAATGGGATTGGAAGTGTCGACCAGAGTCGAAGGAGTTCGAAGTCGATGGAGTCGAAGATTCGAGTGTGTGATGTGAGTAAACGGGGTCGCAATGTGAGTGACGTGAAGTCATGTGAAATCGACCGTGCTGTGCATCTTGTTAAAACGGTTGTGGACTGCTAAATACCCTGAAGGGGCTTACAATATTTATTGTTTGTTTTTTTTTTTATAATATAAAATTTGCAGCAACCGTTTCTATTCAATTAGATATGGTAGCACGCACACAAAAAAAAGGTAAGGAAATTATGGTGCCGTGGTGCGTTTACTTTGTGTCACTTGTCGATATATATAATTGTGCGTAAAATTTATTGAGCTATATCTATTGTCATTTTGTTTTATGTATATTGTTTACAATGTTTACGATTTTTAATAATATAGGTTTAATACTTATTTTGTTTTTGGTTTGTTTTTACTGACAATATATTAGCATTTGATTATGTTGTATTTTGTTGATTACTTTATGTATATTTTCAATTAGTGTGCGTGTTTCTTGGCGAGAACAAAACAAAACTTGAAATAATACCACCGAATCACAAATAGAATTAGGTACGATGTAGTACATCTAACATAATATTTAATATAATACAAATTTTGCTGCTTTAGCTATTACAAATTATTTTTATGTTTTGTCTAATTATTGTTATGCGCGTTATTATGTTGCTTTATTTTTATTCTTTTAATTACTATACACAATTGTAGGGAACTTTGCTTACACTTTCTCTGTCTTCGTACCTTAAAGGGGGTAATACATATGTTAATTTTTCTTGTAGATGTACATGTTGATGTATTATTGTGTGTAAATATAAATAGAGTATCGGAGAATACTTAATTTTAGTCTGAATTTAATGCTGGACAACAATTACAGGCGTTCCCTGTATCTATCGTTATTTCTTGTGCGACAAAGCGCATGGTTTGAAACAAAACTGTATAGTATAGGGTTTAACTTTATTATAATTATTATTTTTATGGATATACTTAAGTGTTCTATATAAGGTCATGTTTTCTTTAAATAACTGGAGTTTGCTTAATGTACAAAGTGTTAAGTAAGACAGAAGAAAGCCAGAAATTTATGAGAACAAAGAGGAGAATATAAAAATATTTTAAATATTCGGATTAATGTTTGTTTAATTATACGAAATATCAATAAAAATGGGAATTCTATTTGAAAATGTTACTCTGTTCCCATATATTTGTTTCTAATTTGTTCTTTAGTTTAAAACATAATTGAATTATTCATTGAGAATCACCAGCTGACGGCTGGTTTCATTCGTCTCTGCTTCTGATTCGGTAGGTAGCGATATCCTGCAAAATTAAACATGAAACGGGGCATCTTGCGCGTTTTGAGTAAGGATATTATAATAGATAAGCTCTCTTATATTTACTGTAGTGCGAATACATTCGACCAATTCCTCATCAGATTCTTTCTTTTTGTATAGAACTGGTGTAAAGGACGAGCATATTTACGCTATGATAAAGTATTTTGTGTCATTTTGTGTTTACATTAATGCTTTTTTAAAGTATTCAATTATTTGTTAGGTCTTATTTTAACTATAAACTTCAACGTGTTTCACTGCATGCCCAAATATTAATTTAAAATATACTCAGAAAGGGCTAACCGCGAGGAGAAATGAAAAATTTTGAAAAAATAAAAGAAAAGGATAACCTGAGTGTCCAGCGCTGTTGGATGAGGTGGTTTGGTGATGTCTTGTTAGGCTGTTGCTCTTAGCCGTTGATATAGAATCCTTGGTGTTGTTGGCTGTGTTGGGGCGATGTTTTTGCCCATTGATTGTTTTTGTTTTGCACAAGCACTCATCACTGTCACTGTTCACGAGCACCAATGTTCAGAAGATATCGAGTTCTTCCGTCACCAGGGTTAAAAGCGCGAATGTTTAAAGGTTGCGGTGTTCCAACCTTAAGGGTCACCAATGTCAACAAACGCGGATGTTTAAAGGTCGCGTGTTCCAGTCTAAAAGACTCACTGGGTCACCAACGTGGGGGGTACGAGGTCACGACGCCGCACGGGCGAGAGTTCTACCTCGTCCCCACAGCTTGCTCTAAACGTTCCACCGTACACTGTCCACTGGAAAAACAAAACAAGTACACCTCCACAGCACACCGTCCACAAGAAGTAAATAAAAAAGCACTGTTGGAGTCTATTGTAGTGAAGGTTCTTTATTATTTCTTTTATTGTTTCCTTTACTATTGTTCTTAAGTAACACCGGGTCTTGCGAGTTTACTGTTCATGATTAATTAGTAATTATTATTTTAATGTATTGTTATTCACGTTGTTAAGTTCACGACACTGTTTAAGGATTGGTTACCGTTCTGAAGGAAGCACATTTAACGGAAGACTTGTGTAGAAGAAAGGCTTTTATTAGCACGGAGACGGGCACACGCGCATGGGCTTAATTTGTATCGCGGTGTGTAACGAAACTCGACTCTGGATTGGTTACCGTTCTACGCGACTCCACAATGACGGAGTGCGGGAGTGGCATGGCCGCGCTGGCCTGCGGATGGTAAAGGACTTGTAGCGGTGCCGCCAAACCCTACGGTGTACTTACCTGAAAAACCCCCATAACTACTACCCAACTCCCTTTAGTTTTCTAATGCAACAGTATTAGTACCTAAAAATGCTGCACGCATTTAAGAGATCAAATCTATGATCTTTAAGTCCCTGTAAAGAAAACTTACCTTCATGCATTCTCTTCGCATACCATTGCTCCTTAAGATTTCTTTATTAACTTACCAGGAATTTCCAATCAATTTCGGCATCTACGTCGCCAGTCAAATTCCCTTAGATGAATTCCTGTAAACAAAATAATTCGGATTGCATTCAATGTAACCGTCATGACAGGGACCATAAATATCGCGCCGTCTATTTTCCCAGCCGCGTCATATACCTTTTCATACACATTGCCTGGCAACCTTTTTTGTTTGTCTTACCAACAAACAACCCAAGCAGCCGCGTCATATACCTTTTCATACACATTGCTTGGCAACCTTTTTTGTTTGTCTTACCAACAAACAACTCAAGCAGCTGCATATAATTAGTGCAATAGACGCCGAAACCAAATTCTCCAGCATTTCCTAATGCAAATATGAACCCGGTTTCTATTGCAGCCAGAGATGCCATAAACATCCAATTTGCTTTTAGCACCTTTTTCTCCTAACGTCGAAAATAGCGACGAGGCATCGTGTAAACAATGACCCGCATTACCAACGGCGCATGTGGTCATTTTTCCCTATTGTCCTTGCCGCCTGCCTGTTTTCGAACACATGCAACAACATTGAATCTGTTCGATCGCGCACATATACCACTGCGCCACTAGTTACACCCTTAAGAGAAAAGTTTTTCTCTCTCTTCCTTTTTTTTTTTTATAGAAATCATCTCTGCATGAGATGACGATCGCTGAGTCTTCTTCCATCCTTCAGTGCGCGCACATCGTTTTTTTCTTATTTGTCATCTCCCGTAGGGTGTGCATCCGAGTCTGCACCCCTGCGGGACGTATCCCTTTTATTCAACTAATTATGTATTCCGCGAATGTTTGTACCGGGTTTGAACCAAATGGAAATAATTAACATAAAGTGAACGTATTAACAGTCACCACAACTTTCATTAACTCACCTTAAAAATAAAAAACGAACCTTTTATATAAATCAAAACAAGTGTCTTATTTTCCTCTTCTTGGTGGATAGTTGCAGGACTACGTAATCAGATGATGGGGATGGAACTGAACAGAGTACCCATGCTGGTACATACTTCCTCTCCACAGACTCAGTGATTCAATCCTCGATTGGGGTGAGTTTGATGGTGTGGTGAAAAGGAAAATGAAATTTCCTTTGACCAGTGACCAATGGAAAGCGATCTCAGTGACGCGGTGGTGTATGTGTGTGTTCGTACACATCACCGTGTTCATCGATGCGTTTTGCCTGAAACGAGGGCAAAAAAGAGCAATGGTGAAACGACCTACGGCATCTTTCGGTAATAAGGGTCAGCTGTCTAAATAGCAGCCACTCATTAGCTAAAAGGGATTGCGATAATTCATACAATAGAGATCGCATATCGTCTCTCTGCCGACTGGGAGAATCGGATTCTTTTGTTTTGCATTTGAATCCGATCTGACGGCGAAACTTGGCGTCGGTGATTGTTTGAAAATTCAAACAAAGCAACATTTCCGCGAGAAGTGCTTGCAATTGAATCCATAGTTGAAAGTGTTCGGAAAGCAATTTAGTTGGGTACACAATGACGGTTGTGTATACCATCTGCGTCAATTATGCATGGCATCTATGGCGACGGCTGGATCGAATTACAGTGTGAATATCTACACTAATTGGAAATTCGTTTTTGGGTCGCTAATGCAGAGATGCTTGGTAATGTGTGAATGCCCTTGTAGACGCAATTCTTTTTAGGAATTCTTTGTAATGCTTGTATGCATTAATGTCCTTGGAGAAGGAAATATTTTCAGGTGCCAATGCCATCGCATTAGCGTGAGACAGTGGGAGTTGAGTTGCTGATATGGAGAGTTTTTCAGGTAAATGGGCCGTGGGGTTTGGTGGAACCCCCACACTAATGCGCTTGCATTAGCGAAAACTTATGCCGATTGGGATGTAGTTATGGGGGTTTTTCAGGTAAGTGGGCCGTAGGGTTTGGCGGAACCGCCACACTTTTGTTGTCTGTCCACTGCTCGAATATGCTAGTTAGATATGGTCTCTCTACCAGCAGACTCACATTCGCAAAATAGAATGCATTCGATGCCTTACGTTTCGCCCTCCATGGATTGGGATGGAAAAACCCCCTGATCGTGCCCTTTACACCATCTGTCTCAAATTAATGAACCTGAAAATCCTGGAAGAACGCAGAATCCTGGTCGATATTCTATTCGTTCAACCACTTCTCTCTGGCTCGTTTGACCGCATCAATCAGCTCTATTCAACATAAACCCACACAAAATGGCTAATCCTCGCCCTCTCGCTCCTCAGTCGAACTGTACGAGTGTAGTCCTTTTCGGTAACAATCTCCGTGCATTCGAGACCAGTGCCCATCGACGATTCCTTTCTTAACCTTACCTAATGAAGGCGCGTATTATAAAGGATGTATGGGGACATCCTAAAAAATGTTGGCGCAAGGCTAATAACCTTGCCCGTAAAAATAAATTATTATGGAAGTTTAACAAGCCTCGAGACTTGCTAAATAAGGCCAAGACTGGATCCCGGTTGTAGTGCCGATGATGATGATTATAAAGGAAAACTAAGCAACAGGATACTCACACGTTCGCCCACAAAGTCTATTACAATACAATATATTAAAAACGTCCATAGCTTCCGCACTGCACCTGTGTAGGACGTAAGTTCTATCAAAATTCAATATACATCCGAAACCCAGCTACATAATAAAGGAAAGTACTACGGGGAATTTTAGTACATGTACTTGATAGAGGACGATTCCAAAGGCGCTACACCAATGCCAGGTACAAGCACCGCAACAACATAGATTGACAGTAAACCGCTTTTGTATGAGAATCTCTCATTTACCATGAGAGAAGCTGGTGCAGATGGTCCTTTGCAGTAGTCTTTCTAGTGCACATTAGCGCGAAAAATCATTGTTTAGGACGCCAAACTGGATGGATCCACATTGGTACAGATTAATCCCAGCTGTACAACCAGCTAAATAAACAAAGCAGTAAATATTCTTCGATTCAAATCATACTGTTAGGGTAGAGCAAGAGACGTTGGAGTTTTTCTGATTGCTTGTTTTTAAAGCCTTATACCAGTGAATTGGTCACCTGCATCTGGCAACTCTTTTTTGTCCTTGTTTGACAAATAACAAGTCAGTTGATTATATTCCATCATATTGCTTTCAGGGCATTGAAAGACCTTCTTTTGCAAACGGAGATTATTAGGAAAACTAGTTCAAAAATGATCGACTCCGTAAGCATTCCCCGGACAGAGGGAAATTCAATTTCCGGCAATTTCCGATAAACTCTCGTTTTTCACTGTGATAACTCAGTGACACTTCTTTTGACTTCATCCGTTAAAGTCTAGTCAAAATCGCACCGCGAATGGCCTATCTTCATCTAATTGCCAAACAAATGTACGTGCTTCAGCAGGCCATACTCACTATGCTGTAATCATTTGTAACACCTTCCTCAACAGAACCCAGTCTATCCACCGCACCGATTCGATTGGCATTTCGACCCGTTAGTCATGCAATGATCTAACTTTTTTTTGGGAAACCTGATTGGCACACAAAAGCACAATGCCTCGACGATTGTCCAACTCAGGCACTATGAAGACACGTTTTTTATGGGTTTATTATTCGGAGCATCTGGACCGAGTTATCTGTGGCCGCTGTTCCCATTTACGGTTGCACGTTTTCTAAAATCAATCGACGTCCATATTGCATCTCATACGTGTTGCTCGATTCGTCTAAGGGATTTGCCCCTCGTCCGGACGGTTTTTTCCGACCGACTGCCTTTCGTAAAATTGAACAACGTTGGCAGGATAGTGGATAGCACATCGGCAACATCATTGTCCTCGTCTAGGCCTCCTGAATCCTTGACAATAAATAATAATTTCCAAGTTGAGACATCCCGACGTGGGGCATATAACCACAAACATGCCTCACATTGGGGCACTGGGGATGAATTCGAAATGAGGTTTGGTTTCTGTGCTACGTCGGTGTCTGGTCCTGGAGTCGTGTATTTCTGCATGAACTTCTTGAAATTCGCTTCCTCTTATTTCTTTTCTATTGGCCTTTGTTTCGTCCTCAAGGATGACCGGTTTTTCTCGATGGCTCTTGGCTTCACAATTCCAACGAGAAACATCTTTGATGCCACTATGTATTTGTATGTGATGATCTGGCATTGAATTATGGGAATAGATACATTACGTGACCGGGATCAATGGACTGTGTAAATTGATTGAATATTTCTCTGGTCCTTTGGGATGAGTTCTCCTGGCACATGTTTATGGAAATTCAAAGCGGAAAAAATTGGAGTGCACGAGTTCTTAGAGCTCGTTACGTTTCCGTGGATTGGAAGTGTGTGAATGATGTTTATCTGCGGATGAATTCTGTGTATTTCGATAGTTTGCGAGGGACGTGAGTAATGAGAGTTGCTTGAAACGCACCTAAGGATAAAATGGAAAATATATGGATTTGTGTGAGGTTAAGATTAAAAGGCAGTCAGCGTGACTGTGTCTATCGGGGAAGAAGACTAGGTACGGTAAAATTTTCAAATAGGTTACACATTTCCTGAAGACCTGAGTGACTTTCACGAATTCATGTAAAATCTTAGGTCATACACATAAACTCATTGACCTCCCATATTGGCCTGCTGTATGCGAGTATAAATTGTGAAAAGCCTTATAATGGAGTCGATTCCATTGCTGTGATGAGAAAACTCGGGTACTAATAAAAGGAGTATTAAACTAACTATGTTTATTCTGTATATGCGTAAAGCTTAACTAATAATTGGTGACAGGGGTGGCATACAACTTAGATTAGATCATGAAGAAGAAAACAAACGTCTACCACAGTGACTGTAAAATTGCCCTTGGCAAAAACACTAAGTGAAAAAGGTTAAGTTTATAGACACTTTTAGGAGGTGTTACAATGACTGTTTATATGTTTAAAGTAAACCTGATATATAAAATAATTATTGGAGGACTTTAGAAATACTAGACATGAACGCAAATCTTGTACAGAGAGTAATAGATTAAGATTATCCGATTACATCGGAAGTTATAGGATTTCTATCACTCGTGGATGGATTTAATTGTCCCGAATAAGTTTTGTTCTAGTTTTTCATGTGTGGAATAAGATTTAAATTAAACAGTTTAATAATAACCCACTAAAAGTGTTACCACACACTATGTTAAATATATAACAAATATTTAAAGCTGCACGACATGTATTGCTGCTTGTTGAATGGGGCATTCATTTTACTCCCAACCACTGCATTCGATTATTTCTTTCCCATCGGAGGATTTCGGGGACAAAAAACATACCTAATGTGACTGAATACTGGTAATTTTTTAACCAGGCAGCTGTTTATGATGGAGATATTCATCATAAAAAAAGTGTACAATTTTGTGTCTTGAGTAGTCACCATTATTATTATTTATTGGCCTGTAGGAACCCGGAAGTTCATGACCTCACTGACTCGACTCCGACATCGTTCCCTGTTCTGTGCGCTCTCCTTCGACGCTTGACCATCCGATCCGATCTCCTCAAGGTCAAACCCAACACTGTCCTCCCATCTCCGTCGCGGCTGTCCCATCGGTCTATTTCCCGTTGGTCTACCGTCAAGAATTCTACGCACGGTCCTATCGTTGCCCATTCGCGCCTCATGTCCGGCCCATCTTAATCTTCGTGACTTGATTACTCCCACTATTGTAAGTTTGCGGTATTGCTCTTCCAATTCATGGTTGTGGTGTTTCCTCAATTGTCCTTCCTCTTCGCCATATTTACCGCCAAAGATAGCCCATAAAACTTTATTCTCGAATACGCGGAATTTGTTTTCTTCCCGTTTTGTGAGACCCTATGTTTTGCATCCATATAGAGCAATCGGCATGATTACGGTTCTATAGACACGGGACTTTATATTACGTGATAGCAGTTCGGATTTCAACAGTTTCCTGACTGCGTGCCAACTAGCATTGCCGGAGTGTAATGTTTTGTTAATTTTCTTCGACATTTCGTTACTGGCCGTCAGTATCGTTCCCAGATATTTAAATTCTTTAACTTTCTCAAATATCTTGCCTCTGACGTTTATATGTATTTCCTGAGGTCCACCTGCTCTCGCCGTAATCATGTATTTTGTTTTGTCTTCATAGATTTCTAGGCCCACTTTTTCTGCCGCTTGCACGATGAATTTATTGTTTTTGCCTACAATTTCTAGATTATCGCCCAAAACGGCGATGTCATCCGCATATGCGAGCACTTGTGTGACCCCGTTCAGGGATGATCCGGCCATCCCCCTGTTTTAGTCCGCCCCGGAATTCAAATGGTTCTGAGAGGTGGTTAAACAATTGCTAAAAAAAAACGGTACTTTTCATGAACCCTAAAATTCTCACACGTCAAGCACACGTACCACTTTACTTTATAAAAAAAGAAAATTTAACGTTTTGACTCAGATGTTCACTCGAGAATACTCATAGGATCTATAAAGAACATATTCGCTTGAACTAGTTTAAATAACCTAAGCACTAATATCCAATATACAAATGTAGTTCTCTACAGGGTACCCGTGGGGATACATAGTCAGTGTGTCGTCACGGGCACTGGTTCTACTACGACCCCGCTAACGCGTTCACGGGATACACCACGGAGAGGAAGGTAGGTGTGGAGCGGCACACCACAGGAATAAACGTATGGGTTACTGCTGCAAAACGGTCACCATATTTATTGTTCACACTGGACTATCGGCACCACAAGAAATGAAACAATTAGTCGATTTTATTAATTCGTTTTATTTCCACTGATTTGTTTTCACGAGTCATTTGCGTTCAGATTTTATTTTAATATATATATACATATCTATTTCTTTACAAATAAGTCACTACACAGTTTCATTATTCATGTTTGACGGCATTTTTAGTCTTAAAAATGATTGCAAATTCACTGCACTGTATATGATTGGGCTTTAAACTGTTTATTTTATTTTAGAACCGAATAAAATAAGTTGGCGGTCCGGTGTTAACTTTTTATAAATAAGTAGCACAGCACAAGCAGTGGAAATTCACTAAAATAGGAAACAACCGACCCGAATGACAAAAGTATTTGATTATAAATTGACTCGTGAATCCACACTCCACGGGGATGAAACTTGACTCCAGTAACACGTTTAAAATTGACTCGGGGGTGTGAGCACCCCCGTGCACACGCTGTGGTGGTTGGAAGACGACCCTCTCTGTTGTTGGTTAATACGCGACTGCTCGAGGGTTGAATTCCGACTTTGATTCAACCCTCAGTTCGGGGTGAGTTTCGTCCGTGGCGAGGGAAAATGTCTCTCTCTGGTGAATAGGGGACCGTATCTCTCAGTGTAGATCCTAGTGGTGTGTGTGAGTTGATCGTGTAGATCGCATTGTTTACATCATGAGTGATTGAGAGTGCAGCTGGGCAAATACACTGCATCTCATTAGAGAAGCACTAGGTGGTAGCTAAGCGCGAGAAGCGACGATGGCTTGTCGGTTGGATAAAGGATCGTGGGTGGGGTATATTGCAGTTGAATAAACAAGCTACCCGACGTTGCTTTTGTCGTTGGACGAAAAGGTTAGCTAGAAATGTGTATGTCTGGAACATTGTTGTGGACAGATGGGGCAGGCATTTGCCGGCGAGAAGAATCGATAAGATTCCCTGATTATAATGGTTACATTATATGCGAACCGAAATGTTTTCAGGGAAATTTGCCGATGCGTTGATTGTGAGTGAAATGTTTGCAGGTGTTAATGCCATCGCGTTAGCGAAAAACAATGGGGTTTTTGTAGCTTGAGGACAGGAACCTTTGGGGTAATTGGGATGGAATTGTGGGTGGTTCTTTGCGTAAGCCTAGAGAACCCCCGCATACCCTGTCATCTAAAAACATACAGTTTTACACATGATACTTGTAAATTTCCCTACCGACCCAGAGAGATGTAAAATGTAAAGTAGTTAAAAAGCTTTTCAATTTTATAACATTTTTAATATGTACGCTTCTTCAAAGAACCTTTCCTTACACTTCGTCATTTGGTGTTCATAAATACATACATAAGTGAATCCAGTATTTCAAATTCAAAATGTACAAATTCGGGACTGTATGCATATATTCAGAATTGTCTTAAACTCACGTTCGTCCTAGCTTTGTATCCAATGACGTCAAACTACGCCTACGGTTTTACAGACCATTCTGACCTTTTACCAGGTATCCTTGTAGGCAGTTCGGGATTGTATCCTCTACTTTGAATATTTACATTTGCATATGTCGAACCATCTGCTGAGCGACCTATCTGGTCTCCAAAGCCGAAGGGTAAACATTATTTTCCACTTAAACAACGTCCGATCCAAATACTTCTGGTCACTGAGTTTGAAATGCAAACCCTGGGCTCACGAGATCTCTTTGTAAATTGCACTATCTTCTTGTGACAATTCCCCCCGTGTTTACCTAAATGACAAACAAATCAAGTACAAGAAGGAGAAAGTAACGAGTTGTTGGCATTAACAAAACAAAATAAGCACACATATCCTATACGTTGAACAATTGTCACCTCGTCACTCAACCTGAAGTGCGAGTTGTTTAACTAAATATTTACGCCTGGTTTGAAGAATGTATTGCCTCCCATTTGTACCCAACGAGGACATTGTCTTAACGAAGCATCTGTTGAATATGAATTACATTTTGCTAAGGCCGAAAGGAAATTGAAACAATAAATCTCTCGGCACGGACATGCCTTGCTAGTGAGTCCTGTTTCGATTCTTTTTATTTTGTACATTCAAAAATCCGTTTATTCGGTATTCTCCCCTCCTTCGTCTGCTTCGGAAACTGAATCACCATTCGCAATAGACAACCAAGGGTATAAGATCCAGTTTGATGAATTGAGTAGCTGTGCCAATGTCAGGTGCACATTTGGGCGGGAACGAGTGTGGGATACAAAATCCATCAGAATTGGATGAATTGACAAAGTACCTGGACGTATAATTTACAGCCAAGGGCTGTTATCAATTCAAGTTGCTTCCGGAAAACGGACTGAATCCGGGATGGAATTCAAATTAAATTCTCTAAAAAGTGAACATTTGTGGGGCTTCGGTGAATTTATTTAGTTTTGTCGATCCTGTTGGCTTAGTTGGTTGGCCTGATGAGATTCGAGTTAATCCGAGGGGAGCTTATGCACTAATGAATTTGCTCCGATGGAATTGGAAGTTTGCATTGCTTAACCGTTGAAGTATGGCAACCATTCTATGCAAAAATCCACTGAGAGGATTGTTTGTGGAATGAGGTTGTCAACCCAGCAAGGGATTGTATGCCATCTACAATTTGTAGTTGTTAGTTAACTTCTTGGTTCGTCCAATAGAAAATATACTACTTACTGAAGTGTATATATTGCACCAAACTTTCCAACATCATTTGCATTTCAGGACAATTTAGCGAAAGCCCAGATATTATTGCATTCTCATCTTTATCAACGCATCACAATAAATCGAACTTATACATCCGTGCCACATTATAGGGAACATCATAAATAGATGATTGAAAAAAGAATTACAGTTAATAATACACAAAGGCTGGTCTGGTAGGTACCCTACTTAGAGCAAAGATGGCGCTGCAGGTTTCAAAAAGTGAAATTTGTCATAAACTACCACATTGCTGGGTTTTTTTAGTTTGCAAATGAGAGTCATTTAAATAAGGCAACTTTTATGATTTTACAAACATGTAAAAAACTGAATTTAGGGCAGCGATAAACAACTGGGCGGTTTTTGCTGGTACTGAAGATCGTTATTTGAATCCACGCTAGAGAAAGTTGGAACCAAAGCATCAGCCCTCGATCACGTGTATACGAGGATGTCTGAATTGGTACCTGTGATTGCTAGTGGTACGTCTTGAGTTCTATTTGAAGACTGTTCTATTAGCATCCACAAATCACATCAAGTAGACTAAATTAACGAAGCTTACATGTGCGGTAGTGAACTACACGTGTATGCGTAGGATTACATATATCATAATTGAGTATTGTACATATATGTAGATACATCGGCGTTGCTAATTATACTTTATAATATATAATATATTACATGTCCTCTAATTTTGTCTACTTTATGTATTTACGATTCAAAAACATATCCACTCAAGTCTATCGGTTGATAAATATCCAAGTTATTAAATGTTTACATACCGACATTAAAGATGGCACACTCTATCCATCTTTAATGTCGGTAGGTAAACATTAAATAACTTAGATATTTATCAACCGATATGTTTTTGAAACGTAAATTCAGTACAATTTTACCATGAATCCCTCCACACATATAATGCGCCGAAATAGTGACGCTGTACATTGAAAGTAGTCGTTCACTTGTGTTAACTCAACGTGCTTAACGTCGAAAATATCGTGGGCAACAAGAACCGTCTGGCAACACTATTCGTCGTTTGGTGTCGAATTTTGATGAGCGCGGGACAGTGGGAGATCGTCGACATGCCGTTCATCAACACCCAAGACGCTCTAATAAACTGGTTGAAGCGGTAAGAGTGAGTGTTGCCGACAACCGGCGGTATCATCGCCGCGCTCAGCATTTTGGCTTCAATAGAACCAGCTTGCGACGCATTTTGAAGATGATTTGCTTTTGTTTCCATATAAAGTGCAAGTGCTTGCAATACGCGCAAACAGTTGCTCGAAAGGTTGATACCGAACCAGATTTTTGGAAGTAAATTTTAATGACCGACTAGGGATATTTTACACACTTTGGCGCCGTTAACAAACAAAATTGCCACTTTTGGGGAATGGAAAATCGGCACGAGATCCACGAAACACCATTACATGACCAAAAAGTGACTTTTTGGGGCGACGTTTACGCCAAAACCATCAGTGGGCATGCAACAGTGCAACAGTCGATGAGAATCGATGCCGGCGGCTGTTGGCTCACTATGTCTGTCCACAAATGTGTGAAAAAGTCTGCACGATTACTGGTTTCAATGAGACGGTGCGCCGTGCTACACTGCACAAGAAACAGTACAATTTCTGCAACGAAAATTCCGTGTGCTGTCAAAAAATGGCGACATTGACTGGCTATCGAGATCTACAGATCTGATCCCTCCTTTTTTTTTGGTGAGGTTATTTGAATAGCAAAGTGTACGCCAGCAATCTTCTGACCATTACCGAGCTCAAGGCAAGCATTCGTGCCAAACTCATTGATATACCGCCCGAGATGATCTTGTGGGGTTGTAGTATTATGCCAACGTATGGCACGGCTTCACTTAGAATCCCCCGACACTTGTTACTCCGAAGGAAATGGAAAACACCTTTTTATTTATTCAAAGTTTTTTATATTTTTTTTATTTACAGCTCCAGTCTGTTCGCCGGTATTCTTATTTAACTAGATGTATTCGAAACGCACGCAATATACTATTTGACACTCTAAAGAAAGCTTAACATTAATAATTTTTCGTCTTATTTCGTTAGTTCTTTTATAGACGAACTCTGCGACGCGACCTTACACTTATGCGATTGAGATGTGACTCCTTTGAATATAATTAATTTGTGGTGAGATTGTGACTCTGGTGCGGTGTAGCGTGACCGACCGAGGTAATTGTTCAATAGCGACTGCGTGAATTAGGGTTGAAATTCATATTTCATTCTACACACAGGACAACCAAAAGAGACCACGCCTCTGCTCTCTCAACCTCACGCCCGTCAAAGTGTGAGTAACATTTGTCAATAGGGTAATTGACGGACATGAAGAATGAGAGAACAGAAAATATGATATGCTGTGATCGCGGGGTAGCTTTGGTTGTGTGTGTTGGTATCAGATGCAGCTACTGACATGACCTGGTGACCCAGTGGTACGGCTATGGTGTAGTCGGAGCACATTGAATCGTGGAAAGAAATACGAGTGAGAGGGAAACCTAGCTGATGTTACTCCCCTCCAAAGAGAGATCATTGATCCCAAGCGAATGGGTGATCTGGGGGAAAGTCGATAGGACACCGCTGATGTTTGGGAAATAATTCGCGTGAGAACCAGACTGTAAGACGCTGAAATAACCCCAGCTATTTTGCTATGATGCAACAGCGTCGTTCTTTTAGACTTGTTGTTGCTAACCGACATTATGAGATTTCCGATGGGAAACTCATGGTATGCAAGAATGGAGTTGCCATGTGACAAGAATGTAGCTAAACTCAATTATGCATTATCTGCAAAGGATAATGAGTTTAGCTATACGTCCGTCTGAAATGTTTTACAGGGGAATACATATAAAGGGAATTGGTAAGTATGACGCGCTGAAAGCGGTCGAAATTGGGTGGAAATGTTGGCTGGAATTGTGGGTTGTTTCTCATGTAGAATAGAGAAACCCCCTACAATCGCAAAAGCGATGGAAAACGCATCAAAAAGGGTACATTTTACTTTGGTCAATAGAGGAAGACACTTGATTGATATAGTATTCAAAGTTAGGCCAAATAAATTGTAAGGACCAAGTTAAATAAAAATACATCATATATAGAAACCAGTAGGTTTTCTTTTTAAGTTATTCAATATTCACACACCGACATAAAAGATGGCGCATCCTGTACATCACATTATACACATGTATTTATATATATATTTATATATATGTATATATATATAAATATATATATATATATATATATGTATATATACATATATATACATATATATAGGGGGAGTGGGAGCGAACATACTGGGCAAAATCTCTGCTTTCAAGCCGGTGAAGGCCAGGACGATCCTTGTCCCTGTTCAATCCAAGTTGATATGCTGTCTTCACGCGACACACCTGTATAGCTACTTTGGCAGCTGCCAAGTAGTGAACGAATGCATGCAGCGACATTCTGAGAAAGGTAGGCGCAGGGCTAATAACCTTGGCCGGAAAACAAATGATTATGGACAATTTAACAAGCTTCGGATTTGGACCGGATACCAATGGAGAGACTTGCTAAATAAGGCCAAGACCGGATCCCGGTTGTAGTGCCGATGATGATTTTGATACTTATATATATACATATATATATATATATATACATATATATATATATATATATATATATATATATATATATATATATATATATATATGTATATACATACACATATATAAGACCAATAATCCAAAAACAAACGAAAATATGTTTCTCTATAATAAAATGATTTATCTATAAATTAACATAAAATAGCTTAACATTAAGCTTACCTATAATAAAGAAACGACAATTTAAGTTTGCTGTTTCTTATTTGTTTTTCTCCGACTGATACGGTAGTACGTGTGTCCAAATTCGTAATGAGCATATCTGTCAGCCTTACCGCGTGTTGGGGTCTATCCATTATTCTATTATCGACCACCGCCCCCTCTGGCGGCCGCTAGAATAAAAACCGCGCGGAACATGAGACGCGTGGCGCTTTCCACACTAAAGAAATTATATTTTCTTTACATATATATATATATATATATATGTATATATATATATATATATATATATGTGTGTGTGTGTGTCTGTATGTTTTTTTTTTTTTTTTTTTTTTATTAGACTTCTCTCGGGAGAGGCGAACCTATAGCGCCGAGTGGGCGCCCCGAGATGCCATCAAATAACTGTTGCAGTTCGTTTGGAACAGTTGCAGGTTGTAACGTTCCGGGAACACTCGCGTGGGAAGGGAGTTCCACAGCTTCCCCGCTCTGTAGAGGAACGAGTTCTGATGTAGGGATGTTCGCGCCGTCGGGAGATGAACCACAAACGGGTGCGATCCGTCGGATTGTCTTGTGGAGCGCATATAAGCCGAATTGCGCGGAACAATACCACGAATCTCCGAAGAACAGCACCCGTGATAATATCTGTAAAACAGACAGAGGTCGGCTACGCGCCTTCGATGTGATAGCGACTGTAGTCCCGACGTCAGCGCCGAGTCCCCGATCAGGCGGATCGCTCGTCTCTGTATGCTCTCAAGTAGGTCGAGGGTATGTTTAGGAGCCGAGCTCCAAACATGAGAGCAATATTCGAGCGCGGGTCTAATTTGAGATTTATATAGGAGGAGAAGTTGGGCCGGGGTAAAATATTTCTTGGCTCTAAAAAGATAACTCAGTTTTCCTGAGGCTGACCTGGCGATGCTCGACACGTGCTTATACCATGATACATTCCCACAGACCGTGACGCCGAGCAATTTCAAACTTTCCCCAGCATCGAGGGCCCGGCCATTCATCATCAGCTGTGGAACCGATGATCCAGTTTTCTTTGTGAATGTTGTATACTGAGTCTTCGTTGCATTGAAGTCGACAAGATTGACCTTTCCCCACTGCAGGACTTTATCCAGATCCCGATTCAGAGAATCAATTTGTCTACATCTCAGCTGGTGTGACGCAGATGCACCAGTCGGCCGATCACTCGAAAAGGAGGAAACAAGCGTACTATCATCCGCAAAACTGAACACTTTGTTATCCGTTGTCTCCAACAAATCATTTATGTGAAGCAAGAACAAGGTTGGAGCCAAAATAGAACCTTGGGGCACCCCCGAATTAACAGGATACAGATCCGAACACTCGCCGTCCACAACAACCCGGATCGATCGATTTTCAAGGAAACTCCTCGTCCAGTCACAAAGCTGTTGGGAAAGTCCATATGAACGAAGTTTGCTCAGCAATGCCCCGTGCCAGACGCGGTCAAAAGCCTTGGAAATATCCAATTCGACCGCCCTTGACTCACCATGCCGTTCAATCGCAGATGTCCATATATCGGTTATAAGTGTCAAAAGGTCTCCTGTGGACCGCCTGCCACGGAATCCGTATTGACGATCATTCAGGAGTCCGTTGCACTCCAAATACTTAACCAACTCAGCATTGATGACTTTTTCCATCACCTTAGATAAAATAGAGAGTAATGCTATCGGGCGGTAATTTTGTGGGAGACACTTTTTTCCCGTCTTTGGGATTGGCTGAACTCGAGCGATTTTCCAGCAGGCAGGAAAGGTCCTCCGTGCATAAGATAAGCGGAAGAGTCTGCCAAGAACCGGCGATAGTTCTGGAGCACAGTTCTTAAGGACTATTGCTGGTATTCCGTCCGGGCCGGTTGCCTTCCTATAATCCAGTTCACGTAGAATGCGTTGAATAGTGCGCGGACGAAATCTCACATCCCGCATGGAAGACTGTACCGACGAGATCACAGGTGGGTCCAAGAGGCCGGGATCGAGGTTTGAATTCGCCGAAAATAAATTTGCGAATACATTAGCTTTATCCCTTGAATTCGTGACTAACGTCCCGCTGTCTGTCACCAACGGAGGGAAAGAGGAGGATGCAAAGTTACCGCTGACAGCCTTTGCCATTGACCAGAAGGAGCGCGAGCCAGTTGGGCACCGAAGGAGCTTATTGATCACCCTGTCGTTGTGAGCCTTCTTCGCGGTATCAATCGCCTGGTTGCACGCGTTTCTGATTCTGACAAAATTCGTTCTGTTAACATCGGTGGGATTGGAGCGACATTGCTTAAAAGCTCTATTTTTTGCCGCTGTAATCAGCACGCACTTTTTGTCAAACCAAGGTTTATCAGACGAACTTCGTTTGATGGAATGTGGAATATACATCTCCATCCCCAGAAGAATAATCTCTGATACCGACTCCGCGGATGCGTTGACATCGGAGTTTCCGAAGCACACCTCGGACCACGGAAAGGATGCGAAGAAGTCTCGCATATCGTCCCAGTTAGCGGCCCCATACTTCCATACATGACGAAGCTGCATAGGCCGGTTGCTTGCTTGGTATGCAAGTGCTTGCGCGACAGATACCAAGCAGTGATCTGAGTTTCCCAGTGGCGCAGAAATCTCTACGGTATAAATACTCGGTTCGGATGTCAAAAACAGATCCAGGGTGTTCGCATAATCGCCCCGGGCATCCGGCACTCGCGTTGGCTCCCCCACGAGTTGAGTCAAGTTGTGGCTTACAGCAAACATCTCCGCTAGCCTCCCAGCCTCGTCGGTTCTGTTAGAATGTAACAACCAGCCGGAATTATGCACATTAAAATCACCAAGGACAACAATTTCAGAAGCTGGGTGGTTGATCTGTATCCAGTCGACGGTATATGAAAGATGTTCGAAAAATGTCCCCGGTCGATCGTCATTCGGGGAGCGGTAAAGACAACAAAGAAATTTTACGGAATTCCTCAGCACGACCCTCAACCATATGATGTCCATATTATTGGGTTCCAATGCCTCCATCCTCTGGCAAGCCAGATTGGACCGCGCGAAGACGCAGACTCCGCCCTTAAAACGGAATCTCGAATGCAAGTCGTATCCTGAGCAACGAAGATATGTCGAATCAGTGGACGAATCGACCTGGGTCTCAGTTAGGGCAAGGATATCAGGTTTCGTTGTTTGTAAATATTGGTGGACGGCGTTTACATTGGTATTGGTGAAACCGATGCCCCTGATGTTACAAAATGCCGTCACCAGTCGAGCGTGGGCCGAGCCTCGAGAGCGAGACCGGTTATGCGATGACGAACCTCTTAAAGTTCCATTATTTATCATGATATCTGCATGATGTTCCCCCTGACATAGTCCGCCCCGGAGATCCGAATGGGAGACTAGTTTACCTCCGGAATTCTTTATATCAGAACGTACCATCATGACTTATCCCCGTGTCAGTCCGGGCCATCAGCCACACATCCGAAACACCGTCGAAGATTTCTCTCGGCGATATCGCGGAATGTACAGCGTGACGGGGTGGTATCTCACCTTGGGACCGACTACCACCTAACCAACCTTTTTCCGAACCGGTCCATCAGCCAAGCTCCGAAAGATGGCCAGGAATTTCTCCCAACCATTTCACGGAGCCTAAAGCTTGATGGGGTGGTATTTCACCGGGCGCACAGGGCGTTGGGACCCCGGCTACCACTCGGCCTTTAGTCGCCTCTTACGACAAGCTGGCCTAGCTGTGAGTATATTCTAACGCCCTACTCACAGGGCAATGTATATATATATATGCCATCTTTAATGTCGCTATGTAGACATCAAATAACTTCGACATTTATCAATCGATAGACTTGAGTATATATGTTTTTGGAACGTCAATCAGTACAATTTTAACCATGGATCGCTTCACACCAAAACAAAACACCGAAATAGTAACATTGTACATTGAAAATATTCGTTCATACCTCTTTCATATTCCATGAAATCTTCTTGTTTATTATTCGAATTATTTTCTAGTTCTTTTTTCATATGACCGTAGTCTTTTCTTAAAATCAGTTGCTGTCTTGTAGAAACAAGAATCGTCCATTCAAAGACTTGACTACCAAAGATCTGGGTTCTCTACATTTCTCCTATACCGTGCCATTAGTCCAAATCAAATCTTTTGGATTTATTTTAAACAGTACTGTATCTCTTAAATGCAATGGTGGTAACATATTTGTTGTCTTCTCATATCGTTGTTTAGTGGTTTCTTGTCCGCTTCTTAACATTTATCTGTAAATCGCCGCAGTTGGTGAATCAAAGACGCTGTTGGTTTTTGATGCACCAACTGCGGCGATAACATTTTCCACTGCATTCGGATGAGTGTAAGGCGATCCATTTATTTATTTTGCATCTACAGAAGATGTGTGTTGGGTAATAGCCTATACTATAGTTACGATTACTATTTATTGACCTGTAGGAAACCGGAAGTTCATGACCTCACCGACTCGACTCCGCCACCGTTCTGTGTTCTGTGCACTCTCCCTCCACGCTTGACCAGACGATCCGATTTCCTCAAGAACAAACATTGCATTGTCCTCCCATCTCCGTCGGGGCCGTCCTGTCGGTTTCTTTCCCGTTGGTCTACCGTCAAGAATTCTACGCCAGGTCCTGCCGTTGCCCATTCGCACCTCATGCCCGGCCCATCTTACTCTTCGTGACCGGATTACTCTCACTATTGTAGGTTTGCGGTATAGCTCTTCCAATTCGTGGTTGTGGAGTTTCCTCCATCGTCATATTTACCTCCAAATATACCCCTTAAAACTTTATTCTCGAATACGCGGAATTTGTTTTCTTCCCATTTTGTGAGAGCCCATGTTTCGCATCCGTATAGACTATAGAGCACTCGGTATGATTATAGACACGGAGCTTTATGTTACGTGATAGCAGTTTGGATTTCAGCAGTTTCCTGACTGCGTGCCAACTAGCATTGCCGGAGTGCAGTCTTTTTTAATTTCCTTGGACATTTTGTTACTGACCGTCAGTATCGTTCCCAGATATTTAAATTCCTTAACTTTTTCAAATATCTTCCCTCTGACGTTTATATGTGTTCCCTGAGTTGCACCTGTTTTCGCCGTAATCATGTATTTTGTTTATTTCTAGGCTGACCTCTTCTGCCGCTTGTATGATGATTTCACATTTTTTACTTACAGTTTCTAGATTATCGCCCAAAACGGTGATGTTATCCGCATAGGCGAGCACTTGTGTGACCCCGTTCAGGGATGATCCTTCGATGTTGTCGTCTTCTACCTTTCTGATAACATACTTGAGCAAAATGTTAAAAAGGAATGATGAGAGGCCATCGCCCTGTCTTAGTCCGTCCCGGATTTCAAATGGTTCTGAAAAGTGGGTTTCTATTCTAACTCGCCCTTTGTTTTCATTCGTGCTAATTTGAATGAGGGCGACATATTTTTTCGGGACTCCCAGCTCAACTACAATATGGTAGAGTCTTTGCCTTGCGACTGAGTCGTAGGCTTCCTTGAAGTCAACGAACAGTTGGTGAACCGTCTCTCCGTATTCCCATTTTTTTTCCAGCAGTTGCCTTATTGTGAACATATGGTTGCTTGTTGATCGGTTTCTACGGAATCCGTATTGGTCATCATCATTGGCACTACAACCGGGAACCGGTCTTGGCCTTATTTAGCAAGTCCTGAGGCTTGTTAAATTTTCCATAATGATTTGTTTTTTTCCGGGCAAGGTCATTAGTCTTCCGCCAGGGGCTCCCCGACGGGGAATCGAACTCCGATCTCCCGCTTGACAGGTGGGTATACTAACCACTATACTATCGAAAAGCCCAATCCGTATTGGTAGTCTGCCAGTATTTCTTTTGCGTGCGGTGGGATTCTCGTCAATATGACATTTGTTAGTGTTTTTTATGTGGTTAGGAGCAATGATATTCCTCTGTAGTTTTCGCAGTCAGATCTGTCGCTCGTTTTGAAAATGGGGACGCTTATTGAGGTTTTTCATTATTCCGGAGTGACTACGTTATCCCATATTGTTTTGATGAGTTGGTGGATCTTTCAAGCGAGCAATGATATTCCTCTGTAGTTTACGCAGTCAGATCTGTCGCTCGTTTTGAAAATGGGGACGATTATTGAGGTTTCCATTATTCCGGAGTGACTACGTTATCCCATATTGTTTTGATGAGTTGGTGGATCTTTCAAGCGGTTGCCTCTCCTCCATGCTTCATAAGCTCTGCCGGTATGCAGTCGACTCCGGGAGCTTTGTTGTTTTTCAATCGATTTATTGCGTCTACAACTTCGTTGAAAGAGGGCTCTGGGATCTGAGGCTCGGCTGCATATACGTCTGGTGCGTTTATTTGTGGTTGATGGGTGCGCACATTGAGCAGGTTTTCAAAGTACTGCTTCCATCTTGTCACGATATTGTTTATTTTTGTGACCAGACGGCCATTTGCGTCTCGAATTATTTTGGTTCTCCCTCGGTAACCCTTTCTAATTGAATTTATGCCAGAATACGTACCTCTGATGTTCTTTGCTCTGACATTTTCTAGGATTTTTTCGATCCGATTCTGCTCACATTCGGGTTTTCTGCCTTTGAAAAGTCTCATTGTCTCTTTCCGAATTGTCGCGTATCTCTCTGCGTTAACTTCATCAAATCTTTCTAAGTGGATCACTCTGAGACGTTTACATTCTTCGATCTTCGCCCTGCACTTATCGGCAAACCAAGGTTTGGACTTAATTGCTTTCTTAAATCCCAGTACCTTTTGAGCTGTTTGTTTGATTGTGTCTCTAATCGATGTTCATTTAGTGCCTACAATATTGGCTTCCTCTTCCTTACTGCTCCCATTCTCTAGGATGCTAAATCTATTCGTTAGTTCGTCTTGATATTCAGCCCTTTCGTTTAGTTTATCAATGTCGAACTTTTTGCTCGACTGGTTGCAATCTGGTCCTTTATAGGATGTTACGTCAAGGATATTCGAGTGGTGTCTTGTGTCTATGAGGAAGTGATCTGTTTTGTTACGCGTTACGCCGCCGGGTGATATCCATGTGGCTTTATGGATTTGGCTTTTTTTACTTATTGTTGGTTAGAAGATATCTTCCTTTCCAATTTCCGCATTGAGGTCCGCGAGGAGGATTTTAACATCGAATGATAAGATCCCATCAAATACTTCCTCTAGGGCCTCGTAGAACATGTCCTTCGTTTCTTCGTCTGTAGATTCTGTTGGGGCATGTACGTTTAAAAATACATAATAGTACCATGGGCCCTGTATTTTTAGCACCGACATTCGGTCATTAATAAATGTCACATCTTTTACATGAGGCGTAATCTTCTTGCTTATGATGAAGCCGGTTTCGAGGTTATGTGTATCGGTACCTCCACATGCCAGTGTAAACCCGTTGGTTTCGATTACTTGATGTGGAAGTCGGACTACCTGAAGCGTGGCGATGTCCATTTTTCATTGTTTCGTGTTTTTTACGACTGTCTGTATCGCGCCTGGTTTATACAGCTGTTGTATTCCAGAATACTACCCTTATTCGCTTTAACACTAACTCATGTCCTTTCAAACGCAACCCTTAAAACTACATCCTCACATATCCTACATTCTCAGTTAATACAATTCATAAATAAACAGACACAATATTCTATATCCAGTCACTTACAGCACATTTCATAAATAAACAGACACTATATTCTATATCCAGTCACTTACAGCACATTTCATAAATATGCCCCTTTTCATAACAAGCACATTTTTCATTTCAAAACATGGCCACTTTGATTTTCGTTCAAAGTTTATTCAAAATTCTAAGTCACAGAGACTTCTAGATTGTTTTGTTCAGTTTATACGCCACAGCCAGTTAGAACAAAATGTTCTATATAAACAAGTAAATTTATATGAAAAAAGTAGAAAGAAGAGAGCTCAGCTTGAGATAGCTGAGTTCAATAAAATATAAAAATAAATAAAACTTTATAAATTATTTAATAACTAAGAAACGATAATTATTTCAAATAAGAAAAGATATAATAACCTCCACGCTCTTCCCTCGAAAGAGGAAGCACGGCGTTGGAGCCGTAACACTGGTGGCAGCGGTGGGATCCACGAAGACTGGTGGAATCCCCGAAGGACGACTCTATCCTCGAAGGAAGACCAATCCTCGAAGGAAGACCGATCCACGAAGACTGGTGGGATCCACGAAGACTGGTGGACTCCCCGAAGGACGTCTCTATCCTCGAAGGAAGACCAATCCTCGAAGGAAGACCGATCCACGAAGACTGGTGGACTCCCCGAAGGACGACTCTATCCTCGAAGGAAGACCAATCCTCGAAGGCAGACCGATCCACGAAGACTGGTGGACTCCCTGAAGGACGACTCTATCCTCGAAGGAAGACCAATCCTCGAAGGAAGACCGATCCACGAAGACTGGTGGACTCCCCGAAGGACGACTCTATCCTCGAAGGAAGACCACTCCTCGAAGGAAGACTTAATCCTCGAAGGAAGACCAATCCCCGAAGGACGACTTAATCCTCGAAGGACGACTAAATTCTCTAAGGAAGACCAATCCCCGAAGGACGACTTAATCCTCGAAGGACGACTAAATTCTCGAAGGAAGACCAATCCCCGAAGGACGACTTAATCCTCGAAGGAGGAATCGATCCCAGAGGAAGATTAGTGCAAGATAAAACCCTAAAGAGGGAAGGAAGGTCTGCCGATGAGTTCCAGAGGAAATCTAAATTAACATCAGTGGCAGCAGATGAAAAAAAAACCTACAAGAAGACAACACCTCAGAAAAAAAAAAGAACAAAACATCAATCAACATATATTAGTAGTAAGAATCGTTAGCGAAATATCAATTTTTCTGTTCATTTTTCCGTAGGAATATTTTTACCTTGGAACTTTTAACTTTTCCTTTTTTCTAACAATTCTGTCCGATAGAAATTATTTCGAAATTATTATTTATTATTCTCTTTCCAGTATTTCGACGACATTTCCGTTTTGTCTTTTTCGCCGAATTTTCTTTCTCTACAGCTTTGAGACCAAATTAACTTTCTTTTTCATATATATTGAATAACTAAAAGAAAGGCCATTTTTATATACCGTATTTTTAACAAGTGATTTTGCCATACATTGATTTCAGAGTTTTCAAGATTACGAGTCCGTATTACACGAGACAGGCGGCTAGGCAGGGGGAAGAACAAATCCACTCTCTACAAATACACCATAACCCCACTGAAATGGCTCTTTCTGTCGGAATATCTGATGTTTTCAGAATCGTCCCTACCTTTGACGGAAAACCCTGCGACCTAGATAAATTTATTTCCGGGGGAGACGTTTTATTTAGATCTATAAAAAGGGCAGACCCGGATATATATGAAAAGTTTTTGGAGCTAGTCAAAAATAGACTAGAGGGTCCTGCCTATGATCTAATTAAGTATAGCACAATTGCTAAATGGGAGGATTTAAAGGATAAACTTGAATCAGAATATAAAGAGGAGCAATCTCGGTCAACGGCACACAATGAGTTGATATCCCTGAAACAAAACTTCAGAGAAACCGTTCGGGAATACGGAGATAGAGTTGCGAATGCTCTGAGGACGCTGAACTCTGCTACGTGTGAAATAGCAGCAGACGCGGTGGTTAGAGAATTCTTGATAGAAGAAAACTCAAAATTGGCAGTGCAAATATTTGAGGATGGTCTTAAGAATGAACAACTGAAAATCCTAGCCAAAGTCCATGGGGGAAGTAGTTTAAAACAGTCTATTGCACATGTAGTATCACATGCTGCTCGAATGGACAACTCTCCCAGGCCATATAACTATAATGACAGATTTAATCGAATAGTCTGCCAAACCTGCGGTAAGCCAGGTCATTCTCAGGACACTTGTTATCGGAACATGCAGTCCAACAATTTTCCGAATAGACAACCAATAAAAAGAGAATATAACATTATATGCAATTTCTGTGGACGGAATAATCACACAGAGAACGAGTGTAGATACAAGATATCTAGGAATGGACCATCCTTAACAAATTACCAACAAGGTACAACAACGCGTAATCCATTCCGAAATAATCCGGCAAACACCGAAAATCGTTTTAGTGAATATCCTAGAATCACCAATAGACAAAACGATAAGCAAAATGTTCACTTTTCTCGGGTGCAAGAGTCAGAAAACGAGGCCTGACGCCAACCCAATTTTGTGGAAGACAGACAAAATTTTTCTATTTATAACATTAGATCTTTGGCAATAGATAACGACAATTTTAATGAAGCTCCTAACCAAATAACTAAAGCGATACAGATAAACGAAGAGAAAACAAGCACTAATATAAATATTCCGATTCATACTCCAATTTTGGAAAATAATTCAGCAACACAGACTGAAAATTCGAAATTTTCAGCGGTAGTAAAGACTGAAATCCCTAATATTTCGGATATCCCTATTGACCACACAGACACTTCAGCAACCAAGACTGAAAACTCAGCAATATTAAAGACTGAAAATTCAGAACTTGCAGAAAATACACAAACAAAAATCCCTCACATTTCGGCTATCCCTATAGACAACCCCGACACTTCAGCAACAAAGACTGAAAATTCAGCAGTGGTAAAGACTGAAGATCCAAAAGGTGCAATAAAAATCGAAACCCAAGTCAGTTCAGTAGCTAACACGGAAGAACACCATGTTGCAGCAGCAAAGACTGAAGGATTGAAGGTTTCTACAGCAGATATAACTGAAGAAATAGTTCAAACAGCAAATAAGACTGGGAACCAAGATGTTCTAACAGCAAATAAGTCTGAAGAACTATACGAATCAGTAAATGAGACTGAGAAACTAAACGATCCATCAGCAATGAGTAAGACTGAAAAGGTAAACGTTCCGACAGAAGTTAAAGCTATAGAAAATGATGACAATGAGCCGAAAACACTAAACATTTTAAATAACGATACTAAACACCAACACGAAGTTATGAAAATTGAAAATGATAATTCAATTAAAATAGGTATTGAAAAGAAAAACCTTATAAATACCTTACAAATTAAATTTTACAACAATAAACATGTATTCGAACGCAAAATAAGAAGAAATAAAAAGGTACACAGTCATTTAGGACAACTGAGATCATTTCTTAAGAAAATGTTTGGTATTATGCAATTCTATGCAGTCATCATAATAATAGGCCCAAAAAAGTTTTGGAAAATTTTCCATAAATTTAAGGAAAAGATAGACACTTAACAAATGGCCTTTGTTGTTATTCAATATATAAAATAATTGTAAGAAATGACGGAAACGAAAAAAAAAAAAAAAAAAAAAGGTAAAAAAGGGGAAGAAAGAAAGAAAATTTTAGAAAAAAAAATTTTATTATATACTGGGATATAATACATTTTAAAATATATATTGGGATATAATTCGAACGAAAAAGAGAATTTTGAGAAATAATATTAATTATATATATAGAAAAAAAAAAAGTTGTTGGGATAATAAAAGAAAAGGTTCCAAGTGGAAATATTAAGTTAGTTAGAAATATTTAAAGTTAGTTAAAAGATAATGTAAGTAGACTATAAGTAAACTTTTAGATTATTGTAACCTATTTTTCTAGTATTAAGAACTTTTGGATTTTTGTAACTTTTGATATAAGATTAACTTTGAACGCCATTGTAATTGAACGAAAATCCAAGTCGGTAATTAAACCTAATCTAAGCAATAGTTAACAGAAAATTATTCTCTTCAAGGATAATTTTCTTTCTCGAAGAAGGGTGGGATGTTGTATTCCAGAATACTACCCTTATTCGCTTTAACACTAACTCATGTCCTTTCAAACACAACCCTTAAAAACACAACCCTTAAAACTATATCCTCACATATCCTACATTCTCAGTTAATACAATTCATAAATAAACAGACACAATATTCTATATCCAGTCACTTACAGCACATTTCATAAATAAACAGACACTATATTCTATATCCAGTCACTTACAGCACATTTCATAAATATGCCCCTTTTCATAACAAGCACATTTTTCATTTCAAAACATGGCCACTTTGATTTTCGTTCAAAGTTTATTCAAAATTCTAAGTCACAGAGACTTCTAGATTGTTTTGTTCAGTTTATACGACACAGCCAGTTAGAACAAAATCTTCTATATAAACAAGTAAATTTATATGAAAAAAGTAGAAAGAAGAGAGCTCAGCTTGAGATAGCTGAGTTCAATAAAATATAAAAATAAATAAAACTTTATAAATTATTTAATAACTAAGAAACGATAATTATTTCAAATAAGAAAAGATATAATAACCTCCACGCTCTTCCCTCGAAAGAGGAAGCACGGCGACTGGAGACGTAACATAGCGTTCGAACATTCCACGTGCCGACGTGTATATCCCACTTTTTCCGTTTTTCCCTACGTCTTTTTTTTTGCATAGTCGGAGTTTTCTTGATGATTTGTTCGCTTATGGTAGTGTCGGAGAGACGCTGTTATAATACAGCCGGTGTACCCCTGGCTGCAAACCATTTTCATTTCATTTTTAAACATTTTTTTATTTTCTTTCTATATTCTTAGTTTCTAAAATAAAGGCTAGACAAAAAATGCTTAAATTCTAGCTTAAATAGCTTATATAATAACTTACTGGTCCTTCGCAGACGCTCTAAGCTAAACATTACTTAATATTTGTATAATTTGCCTTTCGGCGACAGAACTTTGTGGCAATACTTATAATTATTTGAAAGACAAAGAAAAATTTGAAAAACTTTGTCAATTTTTTTTATTTTATTTTTTCTTAAAATTTAACTTACTTAACTTACCTACTTTTTTTTTTTTTTATGTAAAAGCACTTAACCTAACTTAACTTAAATCTTATACTACCCTAATTCTAGAAAAGCGAAGTCTATGTAAGCTAGCTGATGATAGTGTGATTCTATACCGACTTTGGTATCCAGGTCTTTATATGCCATTCAACCACCAGAACTGTTGACGCTGTCTAATAATATCGTCCCGGTCTCTGTGGGAGATAGCCCTACTGAAGCGCAAGAGCTCTTCTTCGGCGCGCGTTATTTCCCGGTCGTAGCACAATCGCCCGTCTACGGATGATCTACTTACATGATAGATCAGCGGAATTCCGAATCTATCCTGTATAAGCCCTTTCATGTCCAAATCAAGGAACGCCTCTGGTGGAACAAAACCGTTGCGACGCACGTTCTCATAGTACAGGGTATTTGGATAATAAGCCCCGAAAATTAGGTCATTGGACGAGCATATTGCTCTCGCAATATGTCCTCTGATTAATTTAATCATAAAATTATCCACCCTATTTATGCAGGCTTCATTATATAAAGTCTCATTTGAGTAGTACTTTTTGTATTCCGATTCCGGTGTTCGATATAATCTGAGACAGGTTCTCAGACACTTCCTTTCGAACACCCGAATCTTTTCCATCAAATTTGGACCTATGTTAAACCATTCTGGACAACCATATATGAGCATTGGCCTGATTAGCGTCATGTAGCATATGACTTTTACCCTGCTGTCAAGTTGGCTACTGTGAAATAGCCTCCTTGTCACAGCAAACGTTTTTCTAGCCTTGATCAGAGCAGCCTCTACATGTCTGTTGAAATACAGATATTGGTCTAGCCAGATGCCCAGGTATTTAACTAAACTCTTGGTTTCCAGTTTATCTCCATGCGGTCCCACGATAACTAGCTTTCGCCAGTTTTTCCTTGTGTCGTACGTGGCTTTATATAATGGGGTTCTAAATAGGATGGCTTCACATTTCTGGAAGTTGATCTTCAGTTTCCAGTCATCGCAATAGCGCTGCACGTTGTTGAAGTCTCGCTGGATTAAACTATTTATGATCTCAACTTTCGGAGCTGTTCTGTAAATTATGAGATCGTCTGCGTACGCAATAGCCCGCGGGAGTGCATCTAATAAGTCGCTAATGTAAATGTTAAAAAGAATCGGAGAGAGTACCGCACCCTGTTGCAAGCCATTCTTGATATTATACGTTTTATTAGAGGTCACATTACCACTTTTGACCACGAACCTCCTGTCCTTTGACATATCGTAAAGTACATATAGTAAAGGCTTATGTATGCCATGTCTGACCAGTTTGTAATACAGCCCTTCGATCCAGACGGTATCAAAGGCTTTCTCCAAGTCGATCAGACAGGCACCTGTGCATTGGTTCCTACATTTATTCCATTGTATGTCGGAGACCAGTTTAGCTGCGGCATGTGTGGTTTCATGATCCGCCCTAAAGCCAAACTGGTTATTTGGAATAATGCTATTGTCGTCTACCCATTTTAGCAGAGCTTTGTTAATGATTTTTTCAAATACTTTACTGATGCTTGGGAGTAAACTTATCGAACGCATGTTCATTGGGTTTGTACAGTCTTTGCCCTTTTTTGCGATGGGCTGAATGATAGCCGTTTTCCAACGCGCGGGATAATATGCATTATTCAACGCGTTGTTAAACAGGACCGTGTATATATCTATTGCCTTTGGGGGCAGGTTCTTGAGTACGATGTTAGGTACTCCATCTATTCCCACTGGCTTTTTGCTTCTTAATGAGTCGAAGATACTCTGGATTCCTTCCCTTGTGATTAAAAAGCTATTAGCTCCGCCATTGGCATTAATGTCAATTGACAGATTATCGTCACTGAATTCCGTAAAACCCGGATTCTTCGATTGCCAACGTGAAATTTCATTCCGGAGGTGCAGGTGATTCAGTCGAATTCTGTCCACCAGGTCATGGTTTCGGTGAATGCTTTCATTCACCTTGTACATTTCCTGAAAGACAGCTCCCACAGCGTTCGCCCTCTCCAAAGGATCTTCAATCACGAAGAGCTCACTATTGAAGATGGCGTTCTCTGCATCTATGCCAATGTTGGTTAGCAGCTGCTTGTTTACCTCAGTACGTGGAATTTGGAGACACTGAATCTCGTTTTGATTATTTCTCCCGAATATTTTATTTATTTGTGGGGACATATTCGGGTTATTAGTTTTTATAGCTCGAATTCTGTTGTTCCAATACAAATTTGTTGCTAATCTATAATTAGCTTTAAGTAATTGTTGGAGGTTTTTTAATTGAGATTTCAGTGATATTATCTCCTGGTCTTGTCTGTCTGTAAACTGTCTGTGTAATTGTTTTAATTTCGATAGCAGTCTGCTTTTTTTCTTGTGGAGTGCGTTTATTGTTGCGTTTCTGTACATGATAGTGTGATCTGTAACTGTTGTTTTGGGAATTGTTTTGTCCATTGTTCGTTTTACGGTTTCGTCCATTTGTTGAATGTATTTGTCGATTTCGTCATTTGTCAGGTTTCTGTTTACTGGCAGATTAAAGTCATTCGAACAAAGTTCTCTTGTTAATGATCTGGTGAACCGCGGCCATCACATTCCCCTGTAGTTATAGGGTTGCGGGATCACGAATTCCTCCAGATCTGCGAGCTCGTTCGGAAGCTCTATTACTGCCGTGAATGCACAGTGGTCGCTGTCGTATTCAATTGTCCGTAAACAGTTTGTGTTTCGTCTGTTGGTGTTAAGTAATCTCAGTCGTGAGTCGATTAGCAAGATATCTAAAAACGATCTACCTCTAGGGAACGATGGATATTTCGTAGCTAGCACGTCAGTTCTATATTCAATATGATACTGATCTAACCAACCAGCCAACTGATTTCCTCTGGCATTAGATATATAATTTCCCCAATTTCTATGCTTGGCGTTCATATCTCCCCCTAGGATAAAGTAATTTTTGTCCAGGTGCAATTGTAAGCATCGAAAGAGTGTCTCGAGCTCCGCTATAAATAGGTTTTGTTGGTGGTCCTCAGGTGCATAGACCGCAATCGCATACAAACCCCTTCCTTCCAGCACCCGGAACCTGCGCACTTCTCCACTATATATTACTTTATGATTTTATGATTGATCCCTTTTCTAATAAAGATTGGGCCCCCCCCCCCCCCCCCCCCCCGCCCCTCCCTTGAGAGGAGTTAGGTCGATCTCTTCGTATAATATCGTAGTTTTTATGTCCTATCTTATGTCTCTGGTTTAACTTTGCTTCCCCCGCCAGAAGTACATCAGGTTGTTCCTCTTGCAACAGGTTAAAAAGATTGGCTCTTCTCTCAGTTCTTATTAGTGAATTTACATTCACGACAAGAGCTTTTATTGATGTTGTGGTTAGAGGGTTTATATCGACTTGTTATTTAGACTGGGCAAATGCGAGTAGATCTCGTTTATTTGGCTTTGTAGCTGTGTCATCTGTCTCTGCAGATTGAGCAGGATTGCGAACACGTCTGCTTGCGGTGTTGTTTCAGTCCGTGTGGGAGTATTTGTGGCTACCTGTGATGTAGCCTGATTTGGTGTTCTCCCACCCGAAGCAACTCGTGCGTACGACCGCTGCGATGTCACGGGCATTGTTGTAGTACGAGCTGGCTCTGTGTTTTTTTGCCGGGTCACACTTCTTGCCATTGTTTCTCGGAATTTAGGACATCCTCGATAGTTAGCGGGGTGTCCCTCATTCCGACACACTGCGCACTTTAGAAGGGCTTTGTCTTCTACCCTTTCTTTTCCCAGAGGGCATTCTTCTGCCTTATGGTCCTTTCCGCATTTTACGCAACGGCGCTGCATTTCACAGTTAGCCGCCGCGTGACCAAACCTTTGGCAACGGACACATTGCAGGATGTCTCTGCCTTTTTTTAATTTGTCCCATGTGACCATTTGATGATCCAAGACTGTAATTTTTCTTAGACCACCAATTCTACTGCTGGGTGTTAATTGCACCAAAAAGAAGGGTAGCTCCCTTCTTGCCTTGGGTGTGGTGAATGGTTTTACCGCGGTAAACTCGAGATCTTCGTGCTTCAGGTTTTGAAGCATTTCGAGCAGAACCTCCGGTTCCGTTTCAGGGTCGACACCCTTTAATAGAACCGTTATGCTCTTCGTTTGTTTCGGCGTGAACGAGTAAAATTCCGCGGTGGCTCTTTTTAAGACCTCTTTAATTTCGTCGTGGTCTGCCACCGTATATGTTTGAATGGCGTGCCTGTTACCCGTCAGTCTTTTAACTGCAAAATTGTTACCTATGGCTAGCTTCCAAAGACTTACCAATTCCTTACAGTCAACATCTATGGTGTTGATTGGTGGCATCTTTATTTTTCCGCTGATATTGTTGTTTTGCTGTTGCTGTGTTGCTTGCTGGTTCGTTGATCGCTTTTGTGTTGGTAGTTGCTGTTGATGTTGCTGTTGATGCTGCTGCTGTTGAAGTTGATGTTGCTGTTGATGGTGAAATTGTTGCTGTTGGCCGACTTTTGGCTTTAGCTTATGTAGTTGTTGCGGGTTTTGTTCTTGTTCGAGCGCCGCTATTTTTTTCTTTCGGCGTCTCTAATGCCATCGCCAGTTTCGCCTCCAATTCACTTATCTCTTCCTCTTCATCCTCAGACTCTGAGGATGCAAGAGAAGCGAATGAATTATTTGCCCCATATATGTTAAAATTGGAGGGGAAGGGGACCTCACTGTCGTCCGCCATTTGTTGATCTCCTTTATCCATCGTCAATTTCGCGGTTTTGCTTCGCGTCACAATGGAGTTTTTCGGGGCGCCTTTTCGTTTGTGCGTTGTCGTGTTTTTATCGCCCTCCGTGTTCATTCTGGTTCTTTCCAGTTTGTTTTCATTAAAAAAAAAACAAAGGCGACCTTTTGAACCACGGCAACTTGATTTCTCCCGCAGGCTGAGTTGAACTCGCCTACCGTCGGCTAAGAGTCAGTAAGCTTGCACTCGCGCCGAACGATGATTTAAAAATTACTTTCTTAACAAGCAATATATTATGTGTTTTAATTTTCGCGTTTGCGACCGAAGTGTTATCTTTTTATTGTTTTTGTTTTTATTGTCTGGAACACTTTTTGCGCCTCACTCAACTGTTTTTATATGCACTTCTTTTTGATTATTAATGCACTGCGAGATACTGATTTGTCACTTTTAGCTTTCGTTTTTGTTGTTTTATTGATTTATTGTACTTTATGTTTATTGTAATTTGTGTTTATATTAATCTTTAAAACTCAGTACAGACATTCACTGAGAACATAATTGTGCACGAAACTGTTTCTTGAGATATTAAAATAACTTTTATTTAATGTGTTCTAATTGTTAACACTGGGTTGTCCGTTTGACGGCATTTCTAAACTTGGCAAGGGGTACTTGATTCATTTATGATATCGGAATACACGACAAGGGTAGCTTATTCGAGAATTCACGCGGTTGTCTGCTTTCAATGGCTGTCAAACACAAACTGTGGCTGCAAACCATCCAATGGGCACGGTGACACGTAACACCCTGGATTAGGGGTGGTAGATATTTGTGATCCTCGCTAGCCTGTCTGACATGGGTAGCCCTACTGGAAGCGTATGCTTCCGTCAGCATAGCCTGAGTGATTCACTGTAGTTTAAAGCCCCACACCACTTCAAGGTTTCTATCAAGCAGGGGATTGGTATTATAGTGCATTACTATAACACCCAAAATGAAATTTATTCGTAGCCTTCCAAGCAGACTTGTGGCATTTCTAACAGATACACACATAATACACAAGCTAATAGTGAAGAACACCGGACGAAAATCGAATAAGAAAATGCATCAAAGCCGTATACCATAGCGATAACATAACAAATCCACATCAGTCGAATGTACTTGAGTTTAGAAATCGAATTCTTACACACGGCGGCGGCCTGATGGGTTGCGCTTTGGTTCAATTTTTGGTGATTCTAACTGTCATAGCGTCAGTTCGAATCACACGTTCTTCACTATCATCCCAAAGGCTATAGACTCACTTGGAATAAAATTAAAAGACTTCGATGGCTGTACGAATCTATGTGATTTTATTTGTTTGCCTTAATGAGTACTTATACATACATTTTGCTTACTGTGCTAACTTTATTTGACGATCATCATAGGTGCAGTTGTCACACGATAAAAGTTTGGTCAGCACACGCGCTAGCTGCCCATGCATACGCAGCGCATATGGGTCAGACATCCGTCTGAAACATTTTTGTCGATTCAATGTAATTCTGTCGAATTGCTCAAGGCACTTGTTCGGTCATTCACTGCTATTTGTTGACTCGGCTGTTGTTCGGTTACGCAACCACTGCAAACCACTGCTGATGCTTGTTGGTTGGGGTTCATTGTATTTGTTTTGTTATTTTGATATTATAACACATTTAAAGATATCGGTAATCTTAAAAACCATACTAACCATACTACATTCTTGATTCTCTTAATAAATATTATGATGTAAGTACGCGTACATCTCTATTTTGTTCCCACATGTTGCAGCAGTTTAGATTGTTATCTTACTTTCACATTTTTAACTCCAAAGGTGCTTTTTAAATGCGCACCAACTGCAGAAACAACGAAATATGCCACTTATTATTCAACAAACACCAGTGTTTACCTTTATAAACATTTCGGAAATATTATTCATACGCTCGGAAGTCAGTTGTCAGAAGCACGACCATTTTGAGTTCGTTTATAACCCATAGGTAGTTTATGCGAAGGGTACTACGAGTATGTACATCCGGTATTTATTCCTCACATTTAATTGAACCTACCAGGGATCTACAAAACCCAACATTATTTTCGGGCACTACTAAAAAAGTAGTTTTTTGAACTCCAGGCGGTGTTTAAAGGGTATTTTGTGCCCGTAAACAATTATTTTATATAATAGAAAGACTTGGATTGCTTCCGAATCGCCAGTAACTTAATATATGAACCATAATTGTAAAAGAGGAATTATCATTAAATTAAGTTTTAAATTTTGTAAATTAATGGTAAATAAATTTGTACATTATTTAAAAAAAAATGTTTCCAATATCTCAAACTCCTTACTCTCTGCATCACTAAGAAGAATCGTTGCAATGCGCTTACATGAAAAAAGAAATTAATATATAAGTAAATATTTATAACCAACAAGTCTTCTCTAAAACAAATAAATCTTTCCTTTTTTCTTCCCAAACTCCCTATAATAAATCCTGAATGAGAACGAGATTTCTTTTAAATTCCACTGCTTAACAAGTATGCGTGAATGCCGCTCTACTACGATGTAAAACTATGCACAGTGAATAGTAATCGAACTTCGCCCTTCAAAAACCATTCCGAAAGTGTCTGATGATACTATAAAATGAGGGTTTCAAAAACAACGATCATAACACCACATGTTCCATAGATTCCTTTGATAATGGCCTCCAAGGGAAGATAATCCTCGATGGTAAGCAATCTCAACCCTAGGTCTAGTTACGGCACCCTCATTGGATGCGACAAAGGAAAAAAAAAAACCGTATGCCCCCCACACCAATCATATAACCATCAAATTTAACAATAGAAGGTTTCGGATTACCTAAGATAATTCCCCACAGTTCTTAGTATACGGCAACATCCCTTTAAGCAAAACTTGTCGTAGTAGCAAGTGTAGTAGGAAAGCTGCCGCTACCAATGACCGGTTGAGAGGTTGAGGCTTTATTCCGAGGGTGCGAAATTCTATTCTCAACTGAGACAACAGCAATAAATGTTTTGGAATTTCATTTCGGATTAAATGAATGATGCGTTTGGATCGTCTCCTTGGTGTCTGTGTGTATTTGGTTATTCCCTTTCATACGAAGGGTTGTTCTGACGCGTCCCGTCATACCCTGGCGAGTGGTGGAATTGATGGCGAAACTCCGTAACAGAGGGTACCATGAAATTTCGTAACGAATTTTTAAAATTTCGTTATTGTACTATTCAAGGTTTATATTTGTTGATACTAGATGCCAGCAGAATATTGCTTAGCGGGTAAGGAAGAGTTGTCCTAGGAGGGTATGTTATGGTTAATGGTTAGTTCCATCGAATTATTCTAACGCAATTTCACCACTTTCTTGAAAATATGCTCAACTTGTCGTGGGGTATATTTGTTTACTTTCGGAAAATTAATTCAATTGGATATTGAATTTCCACAAAAGGATGAAAACTCTGTGTAAAGAAAGCTTTATAATTTTTCTTTTACTTTACACGAAACGTGCACAAAAGGATTATGATATATCCTTAAGTATCAAAGCACAAGGCGCGGAAGAGGGGGACAGGGAGGGAAGTTTCGAATTAACTTGGACTTAGGTATTACAATGACGAGGAAACACATTGTCAGGCAGAATATTCCACATTCACGTGGTTCGGATAAGGAACGATTACCTGGGCTTATCCGTAGGTCTGAAGTTAATTTTTAACGTGAACTGATAAGTACCCTCAGATTAGAGGATATCACAGGAAAATATTTAGATAGGTGGAATGCATTAAATTCAATTCAGTTTTGCAACGAGCGTGATACGATTCAGTGAGCATATACAAACACGGTGAGGTAAGCAATAAAAAACCACAAGATATGCTGTTGAAGGCTTGATCGCATGTGAAGAACATACTCCACACCTAAACAGCCGACCATACCATCATCATCATCATCATCATCGGCACTACAACCGGGATCCGGTCTTGGCCTTATTTAACAACTCTGGGCATGTGGCAGTTCCTCCGTTACATACCTGAAGAACCCCTATAACTTCGACCCAACCACCTTATATGCTTCACGTATCAAATAGATCAAATTTATATAACCTAAAAGTCCCTGTAAAAGAATTCTTACCTTTCATGCATTTCTTCGCATACAAATTCCCTACAAGAATTCTTTCCATTATACGGGTGGATAAAGCAAAACCTATTCAAATTCCAACCTTCCCACACCTGCACCGCAATCTCCCCGCAGCAAAAACATTTCCTTCCCAAAGACAATTAATGCGTTCAATACATTACCTGGAAATGCCTGCAAACAATTTTTCCTACAGGGGCATTCATATATGTATCAATGCGTCTCTGCATAAGCGACCAAAAACCGAATTTCCAATTAGTGTAGATTTTCACACTAGAGTTCGACACTTGAGTCGCCATAGATATCATGTACCATTGACAAAGATAGTGTATACAAACCGTCATTGTATAACCATAGACGTGGTGATAAGTATCCCAATTTATTCGAATTGTACTTTTTAGTTTGTTTTGGATGGTTGCTAGTAGATCGGCTCTTGTACAGATGTTAAATTGATGAACTGGAGCTCTTCTATCTGAGTTAGATGCACAGTCTCCATTTTTATTGCCGCTGATTCAGTGTTCACTTGACGTTCGAATGGCAAAGACGTTTTATATCACTCGTGTGGTGGTTCTGCCAACCCCACAGCCCATTTACTTGAAAAACCCATAACTATATCCCAATTGGCATAAGTTTTCGCTAATGCAAGCGCATTAGTACCTTAAGTGCTTTACGCATCTAGGTTAACAAATTTATAATCTAAAAGTCCCTGTAAAAGAAAACTTACCTTTCATGCCTCCCTTCGCATACAATTCCCTGTAAGATTTCTTGTCTACCTTTTCAGGAATCCCAAAACCTATTCGGTACCTTCGGTTGCCAGGCAAATTCCAACCTTCCCACACCTGCACCGCAATCTCCCCGCAGCAAAAACATTTCCTTCCCAAGGACAATTAATGCTTTCAATGCATTACCTGGAAATGCCTGCAAAGTATTTTTCCTAAAAGGGCTTCATATATGTATCAATGCATCTCTGCATAAGCGACCAAAAACCGAATTTCCAATTAGTGTAGATTTTCACACTAGAGTTCGACATTGCGTCGCCATAGATGACATGTATAATTGACACAGATGGTATATACAAACCGTCATTGTGTAATCATCTGAATTGCTTCGCAATGACTTGCAACTATCAATACAGCTGCAAGCACTTTACCCAGAAATGCTCCTTTGTTTGAATCTCCAAACAATCATCGACTTCGTGCGCATTGAAATCAAAGCATAAACAATGCAAATATAAAATCCGTTTCCCACAAACGAATTTCCCTGAATATACAAATACAAGCAATGGATTCGTTTCGCCCAACAACCCATTAGCACCTTTTCCCAATGGCTATTCGCCTATTTACACAAGGGCATCACTCATTTAAGACTTTTATGATGCCCTCGTCCCATATTTGCTTTTAGCACATCACTTCGATGCATCGTCGTCTATTGAATTAGCCGCGATGCCCATCATAAACCATGATCGCCCCGATTCCTTCGTCCTTGCGCCTGCCTGCTTTGTTTTTCCATTGCCTTCGCGCATGAGTAAACAACACAGATCTGAACGATCACACACATACAACCATGGTCTCCATTACGAGATCTGGTTTTCTATTCCACCAAGAGAGCCTTTTGTCTCGTGGTAGGTGAAAACGATACCCTTAGTGGAGATGATATCTACTACCCCGTTAGCGAGTTGGCTCTGCGCGAGCCGTTTATCGCCGAGTCAAATTAATCCGCCGACCACCACGGCCGTGCCGCTCCCGCTCTCCGTCGCGCGGCGGAGAAGCGTAGATATACAGAAGTCGTGTCGAGAAAGAAGTGTTTCACGTTGTTTAAAAATTATAAAAATCAATTTAATATTAAATATAATTTCTAAGTGAAGTATAAAAACACTAACATATTTAATAATGGCTGAGAACAAAATGGTTTTTATTTAGAGAATAAAACGTAACAAATAAAGAATTAATATTGACTAAACCTGTGTGTTTTGTTTCTCCTGTGTGTGACGTTTCCCCTTGGTGACATTTTGCTGCGTTTCATTCGGTTTGTTTTCGATGAACTATTTACTGCGAAACTTTCATTAAGTGAATGATGGGGATGCGACGAGAATCAGCGCCGTACACCGGTGCACAATGCTCATACCCCACAGGCTTGTCAAATTTTCCATAATAATTTGTTTTGCCAGGCAAGGTTATTAGTCCCGCGCCAAAGCCGATCATACCATCTCCGGCTAAATCCAATTCCCCTCGACACAACGTTGTCTCCTTTTTTTTTAATTTCCTATAGTACACGTAGCAGAATCCTTCGGTTCTAGTATTCCAAGCCAATAAGTTCGCCATTGTATTGTATGGAATTCACACAATACGATCTTTCTTTGTTATCGCACCGCGTGTGTTTAGTTCTTTTGGAAGTTAGATCTGATGATCCAACTAAGACGAACTATTGCTCTCCTACTATTTTATGTCTCAAGATTCAGAAATACCGATTGGAATCCTTTCAATTTCTACTGGCAGCATACAAAGTATCCCAAATTTATTTTCAAAACTAATAAAATGGTGGATGTTTAATTTTCATGCTCGATCGTTTATTTCATTACTTTTATTATGTAACTACTACTACTGTCATACCTCTTTCCCTTTTTTTTCCGAATTATATTTCTCATTTATTGCTTTAAATAAACAGCACGACAAAAACCAGACATACTGTTGCATTATTAAATGTTTACATTACGATCTCAGAGGCAGACGATATTCTACAAAATTTCAGAAGCAAAATCATCTCCTCCAGTGGAGAACAAAGTAAACAATCTTCTCATATCTTTACATTCTTCACAATCATAGCTCTCTTCTAAAGTATCCTTTTACCATAAGCTGCAAACGGATCACAAATAATCTGTTGTCTCCACTTTATAAATTAAATCGTTTCAAATTTATCTGAAATGAACACACACCCTTGTCTATCCAAACACATGTCCCCATCCAAAGGCAAAGATTTCTCTGTTGCACTCACCGATACGCACTTCGATGACATCAAGCACCCACTCAGTAGAACAGCAAATAAAAATTGAAACTTTCCACAGCAATTCAAGGATCCTTGCTAATCTCAAATGCAAACACATTAACTTGCCTTATACGAATAGAAGGAGAAAGTCTATCGAACATCTTAACGAAAATGAAATTTTTCTATTTCTTGATGTCTCCAGCCAACTTAGAGCAGCCCAGCCATAAGGCATGCCCCAGGGGGGTTGTGAATAAAGTTTTGTGCCCTTTACTTTCAACAATTGCATGGGAGTGCAGCTGCAGCAAGAATCCCCTCGCATTATCACAATTTTCACCCTCGAATTCGAAAAGGGAATTATTCGTTTTGCCACCCAAACTTCCTTCCATTTCGACTACTAAACACTTTATATTGATGACCATTCCTGCTGGCGGCATTATTCGCCACATAACTATGGGGAGTTGGGGGAACTAACGCCGACCCCTGTGTTATGAACCAACGCACTCTTAATCCCGATCATTATTCATTCTCAACGCATGTAATCTCAGGTGACTTGGTGGGGGGTGCGGCGATATTGGAAATGCAATTTCTTTAGTCACCCTACAGTTCAGTCATCGTTTAACCTTGAATTTTGGCAATGGGGGATTTGCAATCCCCTGGCAATTTCTTCAGTTAAAGTTAAAGTTCCGTCGCAGCCAAGGATACGGTGAAGGATCTGTACATTTGTCAGATTGTCATTATCCCGATGGGAGACGACACAATCATTGCGACAGGGAAAATATGAATCACCATCAGCCGTGCGAAAAGGAAAAATCTAATTTTGAAGACAGAAGTAAATGGGGAATCCTGGGGTCGGAACTGTGGTTAACAATATTAGACCAATTTTGGAAATATGAGGACGACGGCACTTTTATCGGGCTTGGAATTTTTGAAACTCTGCAAAATACACCGGAAAAATCTACTTGGGAGTCATTCGCTGTTTTTAATGAGGATATTCCTGGTTGTCAGAACAATGAATATCCTAGGACTCTTCCATAACGAACGGAACGAGGGATGTATTGTATATAGAAAAAACACCATCTTTCATTAAAAAAATATTGAGCAAAGAGAGCAAAGAGTTGCGGCAGAGTTTCTTGTTTGAAGATGTTCAAAAGGTTGAAGAAAGCCGTTGTTATATCTGAAACACCATTTGAATGATATAAAATACTCAAAGAGGTCCGTGTAGTAGTTAAAAACTTATCTCATCACAACAGACGGTATGCAACGGCGTTTACTGAAAAAAAATATTGCCTTAGTGAAGAAATTAATGCTCGAAAACCGTCACTACAATTTAAAAGCGCTTTCCTACGATGTATTCATCTCATCCGAATCGGTTAGTTATATTTTATTTAATGTTTGGTGCATTAGACGCATCGCACCATTTCGTTAAAAAAAAAGGTGCATTTTTTTTTTTATTAAGGTTGAAAATTAAAAATATGATAAAAATAAATTTAAATAAGTGTTCAATTAAAACTGATAATGGAATCAAAAAAATAATAAGAGGTTACATAAAGAAGAAAGTAAAGTAAAAATAAACAAAGAAAAGAAAACTAAATTAATATTGTAAAATTAAAAAAAAAATTATAGTAAGCGGAAGTTAAATGCGTGGCGGGGCGGGGGGGGGGGGGGGGGGGGACATACAGGACAAAGTCACTGATTTCTTTCAACTCGGCGAAGGCCAGGACGATCTTTGTCCCTGTTCAATCCAAGTTGACATGCAGTCTCCACGTGACACCCTTAAGTAGCTACTTTGGTAACCGCTCACAGCACTCAATCTGCACAGCAGCTAGCCGCTGCCCTGACGGAATATAATGCTGACATAACAGCATTACAGGAAATAAGATGGAGGGGGGATTGGTGTTACTCAAAGAAACGAGTATGACATTTATTGCAGCTGTCATGAAAAACACCATGTGCGCGGGGTAGGCTTTCTACCCAGCCAAAAACCGAAGCCTGCCATTATCGGCTTTAATACACTCTTCGCGTGCGCGGCAAATTTAAGAACATAAGCCTTATAAACGTTCACGGACCTACAGAGGAGTCCCCTGACGACGAAGAGGAAGAATACTATGAGAACGTCGATCAGGCCCTTATTGCCTGCCCAAGATACGATGTGAAAATCGTTCTTGTTGATTTGAACGCGAAAATAGGTCGGGAGCCAATTTCCCATAGTTTGCATGAGAACACTAATGACAATGGACTACGAGTCATCGAACTGGCAGCACCAAAAAACTTGGTCGTTGCGAGTACCAGGTTTCGGCGTAAGAAACCAGGTCAGCAGCACCTGATGGAGCCACTCGCAACCAAATTGACCACGTGTAGATAGATCGCCGCCTCTCCCCAAGCCTGATGACGGTACGAACGTACCGAGGTGCCAACGTCGACTCGGATCACTAACTTGTTGGTATAGTTTTCCGAGTGCGGATTGCCTTACGGAGACGTATTGCATCCGCGGATCAGATTCGGATCAACACGGCTGTCTTACGCAATGAGAACACCAGTAACTGTGTTCATGTGTTTAGAGTCGCGCTCGAAGACTTCGATGGAGGAAAGAGTAGGTCCAGGAGCCAGAATGCCGGGCGTAGAAGAGAAATGGACACGCCTTAAGAATACTGGCATTAGTACTGCCAACTGCATCTTGGGCAGTAGTCGTAGAGATCGGAGCGACTGGATTGATGATGAATGCAAACTAGCGACTGAACTTAGGAATGCAGCAGTCTCATAGGACGCGGGTACGCGGGGAGAAATACAAAGAGCTCAGAAGATCTGAAAAAAGACCACAGACAAAAGAAAAGTGCCTGGGAAAAAAACGTCTGTGAAATAGAGAAAAGTAGAGAGCGAGGTTCTACCAAATAATCCGCAGTATGACGCGGTACACACCACGCTGCACTTACTGCAAGGATAAAGAGGGTAATCTGATCACCGATCTCTGAAGGCATTCTGGAGCGATGGGAAGTGCACTTCAATGAATTTCTAAATGGTCAGCTCACAGAAGAATTGGAGGCTCCACCAATGCAAGACCAAGACCAAGTGCTGCCGCCACCAAGCATTGAGGAAACATTAAAAGCCATAAGACAGCTCAAATCAAATAAAGCCCCAGAGCTGATGGCATACCAGCTGAGCTGATCAAACAAGGAGGGGCGGCGTTACATCACGCAATTCATGAGTTCGTGGTACACGTATGGGAGCAAGAGGAGATGCCGGAAGAATGGCGTCGCGGTATAATTTGCCCCATACATAAGAAAGGAGATATCACACTGTGCTGCAACTATAGGGGTATAACATTGCTGACTATCACCTATAAGATACTTTGCACTACGCTACAAGATCGGATAGCCCCATACGCTAAAGTCATTATTGGTCAATATCAGTGTGGCTTCATCCCAGGCAAATCAGCAATTGATCAGATATTCACCCTTAGGCAGGAGATGGAAAAATGTCTGGAATTTAAGATTCCATTATATCATCTGTTTATAGACTTTAAGGCCGCCTACGACAGCATAGGCAGGGTAGAACTATATAATGCCATGAGGGAGTTGGGCATTCCAAACCAATTGATACGAGTTTGTAGGTTGACCATGACCAACGTAACTAGTCAAGTAAAAATAGCGGGATTGCTGTCCAAACCAATATACATCTATAATGGACTCCGACAAGGGGACGATCTGGAGTGCCTCCTCTTCAACCTGGGGTTGGAGAAAGCAATCGGCGACTCTGGCGTTACAACAAGAGGGACTATTGTCACCAAGTCCAGCCAGATACTTGCCTATGCAGATGACATCGACATCATTGGTAGAACCGAATCGGCGGTACAGGAATCCTTATGCAGCATTCTTACGTTCAATCGCTAGTTAGCTAATCCCAGGACTTACTCTCTCTCCGTCGAGCTCTTCGAGGGCGAGTCTTAACGCATGACCAAAGGTGTTACTGGTATTCTCATTGCGTAAGGCAGCCGCATTGATTCGAACCTGATCCGCGGATGCCATACGTCTCCGTAAGGCAATCCGCGCTCGGATAACTATACCAACAAGATAGTGATCCGAGTCGACGTTGGCACCTCGGTACGTTCGTACCGTCATCAGGCTTGGGGAGAGGCGGCGATCTATCTACACGTGGTCAATTTGGTTGCGAGTGACTCCATCATGTGATGCTGGCCTGGTTTCTTACGCGGAAACCTGGTACTCGCAACGACCAAGTTTTTCGATGCTGCCAATTCGATGACTCGTAATCCATTGTCATTAGTGTTCTCATGCAAACTATGGGAACCTGTGTTCGGCTCTCGACCTATTGTTGCATTCAAATCCCCAAGAACGATTTTCACATCGTATCTTGGGCAGGCATTGAGAGCCCGTTCGACGTTCTCGTAGTATTCTTCTTTTTCGTCGTCAGGGGACTCCTCTGTAGGTCCGTGAACGTTTATGAGGCTTATGTTCTTAAACTTGCCGCGCACGCGAAGAGTGCATAGCCTTTCATTTATTGCATTAAAGCCGATGATGGCAGGCTTTAGTTTTTGGCTGACTAGAAAGCCTACCCCGAGCACATGGTGTTTTGCGTGACAGCTGTAATAAATGTCATACTCTTTTCTTTGACAGGGAATCGGCTAGCTGCTGTGTAGCTCGAGCCATGTATAGTGAGCGTACGTTCCATGTAAAGATTCTGAAATCATTTGGCCATTTTCGTTTCCGTGGTCTTCGTCGTGTATCCGGTCCATATCCGAGGCTTGTTAAATTTGCCATAATAATCCTTTTTTACGGGCCTGGTTATTAGCCTTGCCCCAACCTTCCTCAGGATGTCGCTGCATGCATTGGTTCACTACTGGGCGGGTGTCAAAGTAGCTATCCAGGGGTGTCACGTGGAGACTGCATGTCAACTTGGATTGAACAAGGACAAGGATCGTCCTGGCCTTCGCCGGGTTGAAGGCAATTTGAAGGCAATCGGAGACTTTGCCCTGTATGTTCGCACCCACCTCCCCTAGTACAAGTCGTATAAGCATATAAACTTATAAATAGACTTACAAACTACCTTAAAACCTACGGCATGCAGGTGGGGGGTGGGGGACTAAATTTAACGTAACTTAAAAATGGAATGGGGAACTAAACAAAGATGGATAGAATAAAAGTGTAGGTGGTAGGACAGGGAAGGGGAGGGGGGTAAGCCGGATGCTAGGGTGTGAGTATGAGTGCGGGAGAGTGTAGGCGGCGAGCGGGGTCGGGTCAGGAGGGGTAAGCGGGGAGACGACGTTTGAGAGCAGGAGAGGTGAGATTGAAATTAAGGAACGCGGGATGACAGTTTTCCCTCCCCTGCATCCGCGAAATGAGTTCATTAGAGCCCTAAAACATTTGATGGGCGGGCAAATAGAAGAGATGAGGGTTTCGCAGATATCGGGGATTAGTGGAAAATGTAATGGAGGAGAACAGGCTTGGGCAGTTGATTGAACCTGAGAGTAGCCGGTGGATGAAGAGAATGTCGGCATGAATGCTGCTTACCGGGCAATACAGCAGTCTCATAGGACGTGGGCACGCGAAGAGAAATACAAAGCGCTCAGAAGATCTGAAAAAAACTTGTCTGTGAAATAGAGAAAAGTCGAGAGCGACGTCCGCACCAGGCGCAGAAGTTGTACCATATAATCCGCAGTATGACGCGGTACACACCAGGTTGCACTTACTGCAAAGATAAAGAGGGTAATCTGATCACCGATCACTAATCCTGAAGGCGTTCCGGAGTGATGGAAAGTGCACTTCAACGAATTGCTAAATGGTCAGGTCACAAAAGAATTAGAGGCTCCACTAATCCAAGATCAAGACCAAATGCTGCCGCCACCAAGTATTGAGCAAACATTAAGAACCATAAGACACCTCAAATCAAATTAAGCCCGCGAAGCTGATGGCATATCAATTGAGCTTATCTAGCAAGGGGGGCAGCGTTACATCACGCAATTCATGAGATCGTGGTGCACGTATGGGAACAAGGGAAGATGCCGGAAGATTGGCGTCGTGGAATAATTGGCCCCATACATAAGAAAGGAGATATCACACTGTGCTGCAACTATAGGGGTATAACATTGCCGAGTACCACCTATAAGATACTTTCCACTATCCTACAAGATCGGATAGCCCCATACGCTAAAGTCATCATTGGTCAATATCAGTGTGGCTTCATCCCAGGCAAATCAGCAATTGATAAGATATTCACCCTTAGGCAGGCGATGGCAAAATGTCTGGAATTTAAGATTCCATTATATCATCTGTTTATAGACTTTAAGGCCGCCTACGACAGCATAGGCAGGGTAGAACTATGTAATGCCATGAAAGAGTTCGGCATTCCAAACAATTTGATACGACTTTGTAGGGTGACCATGACCAACGTAACTAGTCAAGTAAAAATAGCGGGATTACGGTAAGCGATAACCAATAAACATCTTTAATGGACTCCGACAAGGGCACGGTCTGACCTGCCTCCTCTTCAACCTGGCGTTGGAGAAAGCAATCCGCGACTCTGGCGTTGCAACAAGAGGGACTATTGTCACCAAGTCCAGCCAGATACTTGCCTATGCAGATGACATCGATATCATCGGTAGAACCGAATCGGCGGTACAGGAATCCTTCACCCAGATCGAGCAGGCGCACAAAAACTGGGACTGCACATTAATGAAGAAAAAACTAAGTACATGGTGGCAACTTCTGCGAAAAGAAAACCTAACGTGGGTCAAACTCTCAGGGTAGCGAAGCACGAATTTCAAATGGTGAAATCCTTTAACTATCTTGGGTCAATAGTATCGGCCGACAACAATGTGGAAGAAGAAATACGAGAACGGCTGATGAAATCCAACAAAGCCTACTATGGTCTATCAAGGCTCTTTAAATCCCGAAATTTACACAGAACACCCAAGCTACTACTGTACAAGAATATGGTCTTACCAGTACTCATGTATGGATCCGAGACCTGGGTGCTCAATAAAAGGCACTCTAAACTTATAGCCACGTTCGAGAGGAAGGTCTTAAGGAGAATTGTTGGCCCGGTATGTGAGGGAGGACGATTCCGGAGACGCTACAGCCATGAGTTGTACGCGATCTACCTTGAAGCTAATATTGTAAGAAAAATCAAGCTCGCTAGACTCCGGTGGGCGGGACACCTAGCTCGAATGAGCGAATATCAGCCTGCCCAGAAGTCTTTTGTGGCAGGAGATATGGAAGGAGATAGGACTGCAGACCTTGTATGCAATGGAGGGATGGCGTAGACCAGGACGCCCAGACCCTGGGAGTGTCAAACTGGATGACATCGGCTCGAAATCGGGACCAGTGGAGAGACTCACCAAATAAGGCCAAGACCGAACCCCGGTTGTATGCCAAGATGAGTTGGACTCAGTGTATGGGCAATCTGCCTCATCATTTACAGCTGTTAAATTTTGGGCAGCTGAATTTAAATGTGGTCGTGAGAGCTTGGGAGACGATGAACGTTCGGGACGTCCAAAAACTGCAGTAACTGATGATAACATCGCTAAAGTTGACCAAATGGTGCTAGATGGCCGCCGAATTAAAGTGAGAGGGATAGCAGAGGCTATGAAAATGCCCAAAGAACGTATTTGTCAAATATTAAATCAAGATTTAGGCAAGAGAAAGCTGTCCGCGCGTTGGGTGCAGCGGTTGCTCACGTTAGACAAAACACGTTTTCGAATCTACATTTCCAACGGCCTGTTGCTCAGGTTAGGTACAATAAACCCGAGTTTTGGCGCCGATTAATTACTGTCGATGAAACTTGGATATACCATTATATGCCCGAAACAAAAATACAGTCAAAACAGTGGACCGCAAAGGGAGAATCGGCTCCAAAAAAGCAAAAACTGTTTTTTCGGCTGGAGAGGTGATGGCGACTTTTTTTGGGATAGTCATAGAGTTATCTTAATCGATTTTATTCACAAAGGAAAACCATTACAGGAGCATACTACGCATCATTACTGGACCAACTGATGGCAGTGGGAAAACGGGCACATTTGCAAAAAAAGAAAATCCTGTTTCACCAAAACAACGCGCCGTCTCACATCCCAGCGGTTGCCATGGCGAAAATCCACGAATTACTGTTTGAACTGCTTGACCATCCACCTTCACCAGCACTAGCCTCAAGCCACTTCGTTGTCTTCCCTAATCTAAAAATTGCGCTTGGAGGACAAAGATTTTCGTCAAATGAGGAGGCAATGACCTTCTTGAATAGTTATTTCGCAGAGAAAAACGCCGAGTACTATTTGGACGGGTTCGAGAGATGGGCGCATCGCTGGGAGTAGGGCGTAGAGTTACAAGGAGACTATGTAGAAAAAAAAAATTAAAAAAAAAAAATGTCTTTTATCTTTGTTAGGTCGGAAACTTTTCAGCCACCCTCGTAGTCCTAAATTTTATTTTCAATTGAATTTTTTTTTAATTGAATTTTTTTTTAAATTGAATTCTTTTTAAATTGATTTTTTTACTTGGTTAAAAAAGTACAATTTTTCAGAGATGCTGTTCCGAAATTTCGGGTCGATTCGAATTTTATTATAATAATATTAATATTTACTGGCCTGTAGGAACCCGGAAGTTCATGACCTCACCGACTCGGCTCCGCCTTTGTTCTCTGTCCCTTGCGCTCTCCCTCCACGTTCGATCATCCGATCTCCTCGAGGTCCAATCTAACATTGTCCTCCCATCTCCGTCGCGGCCGTTCTGTCGGTCTCTTCCCCATTAGTTTACCGTCAAGAATTCTATGCACGGTCCTATCATCGCCCATTCGCGCTACGTGTCCGACCCATCTTAATCTTCGCGAATTGATCACTCTCACTATTGTAGGTTTGCGGTATAGCTCTTCCAATTCGTGGTTGTGAAGTTTCCTCCATTGTCCTGACTCCTCGTCATATTTACCGCCAAATATACCCCTTAAAACTTTATTCTCGAATACGCGGAATTTATTCTCTTCCCGTTTTGTGAGAGCCCATGTTTCGCATCCGTAAAGAACAATCGGCATGATTATGGTTCTATAGACACGGTCGATTAGAATAAGATGGAGAATTTTCAAGCCCCGCACTTCCGATCGGCTCCAGAAACTTTCAAAAGTCGGGGGACATGATATTTCAAATATATAAAATGATACATAATTCTCTTAAATAGGATTTACTTGATGGTGGATATGGTGGATATAGAATTTTTTTATTCATTATTAGAACTTGTGTTTCGAAAAGGATCTTTAACGAAAATCGTGATTTGGAATTGAAAGTTGTCTAAAAAATCCAAAATTTAATTTTTTTTCGAAATCCTTGGTTGACCCCTGAGATGGAGTAATCTACTAACGGCGTAGTATAACAACATGTCCATGAAATGACCATGAAGAATAATATCAAATGAATCAACTACCCTTGTCACAATTAGCAAGTGTGACGTAACCTGTATTGGTTGCCGACAATAATTCAAGGTCGATTCTCGTCATTGAGTAAAAGAAACGAATTGCTCCAGTTAAGATTTGAAAGATTCGTACCAGCTTGCGAGCTTGCCACTAGCAAGTGATTCACAAATTAATTGGGTCAAATCGTGTCATTGTTCTTACACTATGCGCCAAGCTGGTGACAGAAAATAGAATAGCACGATAAGCAAATTGTATTGAGTGAATTAAGAATTAAGAATGAAATGGCTTGTTAAGCAAAAATTGTATGAGTGGATTAAGAAATTTGTAAATAACTGAGTGGTTGATTGGGAGTATAAATACCCCAGCAATTTCGATAATAAATCAATCAAAAACCAACAGCGTCTTTGATTCACCAACTGCGGCGATTTCGCCATATGCTTTCAGCGGGCTGCGCTTAAACAGCAACCATTAGGGAAGTTAGGTCATAAACAATCTTAGGATAAAGTTTACATACTCGTCACCCAAATATATATATTACCACAAATATATTACTTGGCGATCTTAACCCAAAAAACATTACAACGGAATCTCTTTCGATTTTAGTTTGGGATGATATTGCTCTGACCTATCGTGTCGGCAAGAAGTCACGTTTTTTTTAGGACTCGGGAAATAATTGTTAATAACTTTTATAATTATTAATATACCTATTTTAAAAAAATAACCAGTTATCCTCCAAATGATAGTAAACATTATGCAAAAAGTTTTAATCAAAAATATTCAATCGCTATTTCAAATGAAAATTCGAGAAAAAGGAATTTTCGCCCTGACCTATGGCACCTTAATTCGGTAAACTTGTTATCCATCAGAAGAACTCTTAGATTTTTCAGCTACAGGGTCACATGGAGCAGTTGCAGTGAAATGATGTTATAACCTTTAACGTACTGCATCTAGTAGTCAAACAATACTCGAGAATGGTGCTGGACAAAAAGCACGTGGCTTTTTAAAAATTTATTGAGAAGTCCCAACTATATTCCTCTAAGAGTCTTCGAACTAAAAGGAAACTCCTCCCCATGGCACATCCGAGCAAAAGCAGAAATAACTCAAAGGAAACTTGCCCTATCAACCCCCAACTTTGATGTACATTTGCCTTTTGAAACCTAATTTCAAAATGTAAATGATTACGCTGTTTCATATTGACATGTCATCAATAATACTCTGTCGCTCACAGCCTATTTCAAAAGTTGTTATAACCAGCATATGAAACATGAATGACTAAGGACCACAATTTGCGTCCATCAATGTCTAAAAAAATTTAAGAGATTGCCCTGTCATCGTCAAGAGCAAACAGCCTTTACAGCAACAATCTTCCATTTACCGGTAGCACTTTATGCATCTCGGAGGTATGACTCATCGCAAAAAAGGAACAAAAATAACCTCCTCATCAGGTCCATCTATTCGATTAATCTCACCTCATAAATTCTATTCTCTACAGACTGCGTAGAGCTGGAATCCTGTTCTGATGACGGTCATTGCTAGACTTAGGATCCCCTGGCATAACGACGTCAAAAACGCACAGCTCATGTCCTCGTACGGTCATAAATATTTTCAATGTAATATTTGTCGAGAAGGTGGGTGGAAGAAGCAGTTGATTCCTTGTATCCTGGCTAACATTCAAATCGAGCGAAAAATTAATTATAACTAGGACGAGCAATGCCTTGCTGTGAGCCGCACAACTAAATCAAACGAACGTGATTCGCATTTGTAAAAAACACCGAAAGGCAATCAAAAGACGTCCACGCCGCCCCTTCTTTCTTCAACGGTACGTCTTCCAACCGCTGACGACAAACGAAGAATGGAATTCGCCTCGGAATTCTAAGGTCTTTTAATGTCAGGCAGAGGTGTTTAAAATGTACGCCTTTGTAGTAGCAGGATAAAATGTAGTAGCGTTGGTTGAGCCTGCTTCCGTGGGTTGTTGGTCGTGTATGGCAAATAGCTGAAGGACGGTCGTCGATTGTTCTGGAAGTGTGTGAGATGGTTAATCTTTTGTTGCCCTTTTTGTCTTTTACATGAGTTTAGTCGAGAAAGATGAAATTAGATTCGCATAGTGAAGGGCGTTTTGGTTGAAATCTGCTTTTCGGGACGTCTACAATATGTAATGAAAATCAGTAAAGAATTAACATTTGCCAGTAGTCTCCCTTCTTTGGCTATACATCATTTAGCAGTGGCATATTGAATTTGAACAAAAGGGTTTAATAAAACAAATGACTTTTGCGGTTTGTATAACAATTCCCCAGCAGAACTTTGCAGCTGTTAATCAGTCAAACAATTTTTTCCAAAACAGTGGGTTTTTAATTTTGTGTTTCGAAAAATATGGCTCTGTAATTTTGACAGCTGTCAAACTTGAGTGTGATCTAACGAACGACATGTTAGGTTTTAGGTTTACGATTTTACAATATTGGTCGCGTAGCTATCAAACAAGATGTTAGAATTGCTAGAGTTTCTTACAGAAATGGTGATTCTGCCATTGTTGTTGGAAAAGCTTGACTGTGGTAGAGAGTACCAGTCTCATAAAACTTAAATTTGTTTAGTACTTTTTGACAACCGTGAATAATGAACGCTCTTAGTAGATTTGTAATCATAGAAAATACTAGTTATCGCTATGTAATACAATACTTTCATTTGAAAGGCCTCAGTCCAACAAATATCAAAACAGAGCTATATTTTACTCTAAATGGCAGATTCTAAACCAGGCCGTTTGAGCTGCCAGGACGTACTCTGGTTGACCAAATTTTTTTTTATTTTTTTAATAGATTTCTCTCGGGAGAGGCGAACCTATAGCGCCGAGTGGGCGCCCCGAGATGCCATCAAATAACTGTTGCAGTTCTTTTTGAACAGTTGCAGGTTGTAACGCTCCGGGAACACTCGCGTGGGAAGGGAGTTCCACAGCTTCCCCGTTCTATAACGGAACGAGTTCTGATGCAGGGATGTTCGCGCCGTCGGGAGATGAACCACAAACGGGTGCGATCCGTCGGATTGTCTTGTGGAGCGCATATAAGCCGAATTACGTGGAACAATACCACGAATGTCCGAAGAACAGTACCCGTGATAATATCTGTAAGACAGACAGGGGTCAGCTACGCGCCTTCGATTTGATAGCGACTGTAGTTCCAACGTCAGCGCCGTGTCCCCGATCAGGCGGATCGCTCGTCTCTCTATGCTCTCAAGTAGGTCGAGGGTATGTTTAGGAGCCGAGCTTCAAACATGAGAGCAATATTCGAGTGCGGGTCTAATTTGGGATTTATACAGGAGAAGAAGTTGGGCCGGAGTAAAATATTTCTTGGCTCTAAAAAGATAGCTCAGTTTTCCCGAGGATGACCTGGCGATACTCGACACGTGTTTATGCCATGATACATTCCCACAGACCGTGACGCCGAGCAATTTCAAATCTTCACCGGCCTCGAGGGCCTGGCCATCCATCATCAGCTGTGGAACCGACGATCCACTTTTCTTTGTGAATGTTGTATATTGTGTCTTCGCTGCTTTGAAGTCGACGAGATTAGCCCTTCCCCACTGCAGGACCCTATCTAGATCCTGATTCAGAGAGTCAGTCTGTCTGCATCTCAGCTGATGCGACGCAGATGCACCAATCGGCCGAGCACTCGAAAAGTAGGAAACAAGCGTACTATCATCCGGAAAACTGAACACTTTGTTATCCGATGGCTCCAACAAATCATTTATGTGAAGCAAGAACAAGGTTGGAGCCAAACTAGAACCATGAGGCACCCCCGAATTAACAGGATACAGATCCGAACACTCGCAGTCCACAACAATCTGGATCGACCGTTTTTCAAGGAAGCTCTTCGTCCAGTCGCAAGGCTGTTGGGAAAGTCCATATGAACGAAGTTTGCTCAACAATGCCCCGTTCCAGACACGGCCAAAAGCCTTGGAGATATCCAATGCGACCGCCCTTGATTCACCATGCCGTTCAATCGCATATGTCCATATATCGGTTATAAGTGCCAAAAGGTCTCCCGTGGATCGCTTGCCTCGGAATCCGTATTGGCGGTCATTCAGATGTCCGTTGCACTCCAAATACTTAACTAACTCTGTATTGATGACTTTTTCCATCACCTTAGATAAAATAGACAGTAATGCTATAGGACGGTAATTTTGTGGGAGACAATTTTTTCCCGTCTTTGGGATTGGCTGAACTCGAGCGATTTTCCAGCAGGCGGGAAAGGTCCTCCGTGCATAAGACAAGCGGAAGAGTCTGCCACGAAACGGCGATAGTTCTGGAGCACAGTTCTTAAGGACTATTGCTGGTATTCCGTCCGGGCCGGTTGCCTTCCTACAATCCAGTTCACGTAGAATACGTTGAATAGTGCGCGGACGAAATCTCACATCGCGCATCAAAGACCGTACCGGCGAGATCACAGGTGTGTCCAAAAGGCCGGGGTCGAGGTTTGAATTCGCGGAAAATAAATTCGCGAACACATTAGCTTTGTGCTTTGAATTCATGACTAACGTCCCGCTGTCTGTCACCAACGGAGGGAAAGAGGAGGATGCGAAGTTACTGCTGGCAGCTTTTGCCATTGACCAGTAGGTGCGCGAACCAGTTGGGCACCGAAGGAGTTTACTGATCACCCAATCGTTCTGAACTTTCTTCGCGGTATCAATCGCCTGGTTACACGCGTTTCTGATTCTAACAAAATTCGTTCTGTTAACATCGGTGGGATTGGAGCGCCATTGCTTAAAAGCTCTATTTTTTGCCGCTGTAATTTGCTCGCATTTTTTATCAAACCAAGGTTTATCAGACGAACTTCGTTTGATGGAATGGGGAATATACATCTCCATCCCCAGAAGAATAATCTCTGATACCGACTCCGCGCAAGCGTTAACATCGGAGTTTCCGAAGCACACCTCGGACCATGGAAAGGATGCAAGGAAATCCAACAAATCATCCCAGTTAGCAGCCCCATACTTCCATACATGGCGAAGCTGCATAGGCCGGTTATTCGCTTGATATGCAAATGCTTGCGCGACAAATACCAAGCAGTGATGTGATTTTCCCAGTGGCGCAGAAACCTCTACGGTATAAATACTCGGTTTGGATGTCAAAAACAGATCCAGGGTGTTCGCATAATCGCCTCGGGCATCCGGCACTCGCGTTGGCTCCCCCACGAGTTGGGTCAAGTTGTGGCTTACAGCAAAAATCTCCGCCAGCCTCCCAGCCTCGTCCGTTCTGTTAGAATGGAACAACCAGTCGGAATTGTGCACATTAAAATCGCCAAGGACAACAATTTCAGGAGAGATGTAACAGTAAATATAAATTATTGATTGTCATAACAATGTTTAGTATAAGGATGAATGATGTAAGAGTAACTAGTATGCAATGAATTGTGTAAAAGTGAATAATATAAGAGTGAAAAGTACACGATTTAATAGCACAATACTGAATAGTATTCGAGTTAATAATACAGGAGTATATGTATATACATACAATAAGAGACTGAACAGTTTCCGACCTCAACGTGAAGATAGCAGCACTCGTCAATAAGAGCTAGTGAATGTACTTGTGCATATTTGACAGTTACTCACCCACATTTCAGGCATTTTGGATGAGTAGTTTTTATTTGACAGTCGTTTGAGTGAGTCGATGTGAGTGCTTTTGTGAAAATGGGCAAAATTGAGTGTCGAGCTGTCATTTAATTTTTGTTTTTGAAAGGCAATACGCCTACGCAAATCAACGATGAGTGGACTCTGTGTATGGGCAATATGCACCATTATTTGCAACAGTTAAATTTTGGGCAGCAGAATTTAAACGTGGTCGTGAGAGCTTGGGAGACGATAAACGTTCCGGACGTCCAAAAACCGCAACTGACGATAACATCGCTGAAGCACCAAATGGTGCTAGACGACCGCCGAATTAAAGTGAGACAGATAGCAGAGGCTATGAAGATGTCCAAAGAACGTGTTTGTCACATATTAAATCAAGATTTAGGCATGAGAAAGCTGTCCGCGCCTTGGGTGCAGCCGTTGCTCACGTTAGACCAAAAACGTGTTCGAATGAACATTTCCAATGCTCTGTTGGCGCAGTTTAGGCGGAATAAATCCGAGTTTTAGCGCCGATTAATTACTGTCGATGAAACTTGGATATACCATTATAAGCCCGAAACAAAAATACAAAGGGGGAATCAGCTCCAAATAAAAAACACTTCTGTTGAGACCAAACTGTGTCTCCGGTATCTCCTCCTCCGTTACCTCTTTGTTGCCTGACATCGCTGTCTCGGCAAAGAAACTTGGCCATGACCGTCCCGAAACTGATCGAAAACGTCATTGCCGAATTTAGCTCATGCAGCTATTTTTTGGTTTTTATATTTTCAATTGTTAAATAATATAAATGAATGTAGTTATTTTGTGTTGTAAATAAATGCTATTGTAATTAGCAAATGAATATGATGTAATTTCATATTTTATGTATTATGTGTATGAAAATGTATGTGTAATTGTATATTGTTAAAAAGTTTTAATTGTTATGTATGATTGTTTATGTTTAATGTTCTTTTCTCGTCGAGAAAACGGCGGTGGGGGGAGTTACCACATAACACCATTAAAGTGTTTTCCCTGAGTTGGTGTCGGTTGACAATACTTTGTCACACAGCTAGTCATAAAAGTTTATTACTCATTCAAAGAAAACTGAAAATTTTCGTGTGAGTCTATAATTTCTCTCAACACTGTATATATATACGAGGGCGCAGTGAAAACTTTTCGGTCTGACCTACAGATGGCACCAGGAGGTCTTGGCTTGTATTCTATAGTACTATATCCCATTAGCTTATATATACATTTTCAGGTCGAAAGAAGTGTCAAAACATTGAACTGAAAGAGGAGGATCAGCTTCAAAGAAGGCGTCCGTTTTTTTTATGTCCGGAGGATTTTTGTTGTTGTTTGAGTTTAAAATACGTATTTATTGTACAAAAAAAATGTACAGTTTTTACTTAAGACTAATTACTAAGCCTGTTTACATTTATTCTTCTCATATTATAATAACTTATTGGCTCTTCACAAGCACTCTAAATTATACAATATTTTTTTGATTTGTTTTGCCGTTCGGCGTACAATAGTTCTCAATTAACATGTAATGTGTAACCTATATATATGTATATATACTATGGTGGATCGAATATAAACGGTAATTTTGCTTTTTTGCTTAGTAACAAGTTGCGAGCTAGATAATCTTGTGCGCGGCTGTTGTTTAGTTTATGAAGAGTAAAGGAACCGTTTTGGCTAGCGGTCGCTCTCTACTTCGTAGTCAGTACAGCCATGAGCGAGCAAGAAGTACATACACCTGTTCCGCAACGGATTATTATAAAATGTTTAACAAATGAAGGCGATTAATCATCGGAAATCTTTTCTTGAATTCTAACAAGTGAAGGCGTTAAACACTAGGAAATTTTTTCTCGAATAAAGGCACAGCTTGGTGGTAATACACTGTCTCAGAATCGTGTGTATACGTGGGCCACCAGAGAATTGAAAAGTTCTTGCAACAATTTTTTTCGACTCAAAGGGAGTTTTAATGATTGATTTTCTTCACAAACAAGGAACAGTGAATGCAGCTTACTACTGTCAATTGTTACAGTCGACAAAAGCCGCATATCGAATCAAAGGACGAGGTATACCCATTTGAGATGACATCCTTCTTCATGATAACGCCAGACCTCACACTGCGTCCTTAGCAATGGATACATCAGAAGAAATGGGCTAAGAAAGCCTCAAACACCCTCCTTATAGCCCAGACTGTCTCCTTGTGACTATTTTTTGTTTGCACCCTTGAAGGAATCACTTGGAGGAAAAAATTCGAAAGTAATGAAGAAATCGAGGACCACGTGCGCAATTGGCTAACAACTCGCTCTAAATCTTTCTACGAACAGGGCATATTAAAGTTTCCGAATCAGTAGCAAAAATATGTAGATCACGCAGAAGACTATACTGAAAAATGTTGATAGTATAGTTAGTGTGTAACATTATTCAATAAATTTGTAACAGGTAATTACCGTATATATTGGATTAACCCTCGTATACGTATACGGGGGCGGGGTGAAAAGTTTCCGATAAAGAAAAACAACTTTTCCTCGATTTTTTTCGCTTGATTTTTATCATAATTCCCATCAAGACTAATACATTTTACATAACAATGTACCATTTTTATAGTGCGATTCGTACAGTTCTTCAAAATACTCGTTTACAGCATCGATGACTTCCTCGTTGCTGTCAAATTTTTTATCTCAGACCAATTTTTCAAGGGTAGGAAATAAATTATCACTGGGGGCAAATCTGGTGAGTACGGTGGTTTGGGGGAACAATTGGAAATTCAATTCGTTGATTTTAGCCATCACAACGACCAATAAATGGACAGATATTCTAGCAAACGCGACTTAATGGACTCGTGTTTCATTCGTTGTGATTAATCGATCCAAAAAACTCTGCTTTATTGCTATGAACCTTCGCCAAACACACGCTTTAAATATCCTTAGAACGCTTTAAATGTCCTTGCGCACAGCCTTCTCATATCCCAAATTTTCGACCAACATGCGTTGTGAATGTTTTTAAAATGTTTATCATACTTGCTAGCTTGAGTCTACAGTATTCCAAAAACATACTGTGCATTTTTTTGATTATTTCTGGCACAATCATGCAGATATCATGATAAATAATGGAACTTTAAGAGGATCGTCATCGCATAACCGGACTCGCTGTCCAGACTCTGCCCACGCTCGCCTGGTGACGGCATTTTTTAACATCAGGGGCATCGGTTTCACCAATACGAATGTAAACGCCGTCCACCAATCTTTGCAAACCACGAACCTGATATCATTGCCCTAACTGAGACCCAGGTCGATTCGTCAACTGATTCTTCGTTGCTCAGGATACGACTTACATTCGAGATTCCGTTTTAAGGGCGGAGTCGGCGTTTTCGTGCGGTCCAATCTGGCTTGCGTTGGAACCCAATAATATGGACATCATATGGTTGAGGGTCGTGCTGAGGAATTCCGTTAAATTTCTTTGTTGTCTTTACCGCTTCCCGAATGACGATCGACCGGCGACATTTTTCGAACATCTTTCATATACCGTCGACTGGATACAGATCGTGCACGCCACGACTGCCAAGAGACGACTGATTCTTGTATGTCACTGACATTTATAATTTTCTGTTATGAGACCGTATATGTTAAAACGCGGTTGCCAGGATTATTTAGTGTTATACTCTCGTGGTGTTATATCACTCACCGTATGCTCTGAACTCCTATACTGTTAGTTTATACGTGACGAACTCTTATACCGCAAATATAGGGTGCCGCGAAATTAATCATCCATTTTGTTGTTGAATTACTTTTTTCCTATTTGATTTTGAGTGGTGGAAATCTTTATTTGGACCTTATCCATTTTTTTTGTTAAATTAAGAGGTAGCTGCAGCTGCCTAATTCATGTGTCAAATATGATTGACGTACGATGCCATTAGTAAAAATTATAACAACTTCCGATAGGGTGATAAATCTCGTATACTGAAAAATCGTATACTGTAACCTCTTATACTGTAAACTCTTCTACCGTAAACGCCTATACTGAAAATGCTTATACACTTATACTTCAAACTCTTATACTGCAAACTCGTATACTGCAAACTCTTACACTAAAACGTTTATGCTTCCAATTCTTACACTTCAAACGTTTGTACTGAAAATTCTTATAGTAGAAACTCTCATACTGAAAACTCGGATAGCAAAAGCTCTTATGGTTGACCATGACCAGCGTAACTTGTCAAGTAAAAATAGCGGGATTGCTGTCCAAGCCAATAAACATCTTTAATGGACTGCCACAAGGGGACTGTCTGGCCTACCTCCTCTTCAACCTGGCGTTGGAGAAAGCAATCCGTGATTCTGGCATTACAACTAGAGGGACTATTGTCACCAAGTCCAGTCAGATACTTGCCTACGCAAATGAAATCGACATCATAGGTAGAACCGAATCGCCTGTACAGGGCTCTTTCACCCAGATCCAGCAGGCAGCTGGGACTGCACATTAATGAGGGGAAAACTAAGTACATGGTGGCAACTTCTACGAAGAGAAGTTGGTCAAACTATCAGGGAAGCGGAGCACGAATTTGAAGTGGTGAAATCCTTTAACTACCTTGGGTCAATAGTATCAGCCGACAACAATATGGAAGAAGAAATACGATAACGGCTGATCAAATCTGACAAAGCCTACCATGGTCTATCAAGGCTCTTTAAATCCCCAAATTTATCCAGAACATCCAAGCTGCTACTGTACAAGATCATGGTCTCAGCAGTACTCATGTATGGATCCGAGACCTGGGTGCTCAATAAAAGGCACTCTGAACTCTTGGCCGCGTTCAAGAGGAAGGTCTTAAGGCGAATATTTGGCCCCCTATGTGAGGGAGGACGATTCCGGAGACGCTACAATCATGAGTTGTACACAATCTACCTTGAAGCTAATATTGTAAGAAAAATCAAGCTCGGTAGACTCCGGTGCGCGGGACACCTAGTTCGAATGAGCGAAGAAGAGCCTGTCGGAGAGTCATTTGTGGCAGGATGTATGGAAGGAGACAGCGCGGCAGACCTTGTCTGCGATGGAGGGAGGGCGTAGACCAGGACGCCCAGAGCCTGGGAGTGCCAAACTGGCTGAGACCGGTGGAGAGATTTGTTAAATAAGGCCAAGACCATATCCCGGTTGTAGTGCCGATGATGATGATGAAAAGCTCTTATATAACAAGTTTTTATACTGCGAACTCGTATACTGAAAACTCTTCTACCGGAAACGGGTATACTGAAAACTCGTATACTGAAATACTGGTAACACTTATACGTGAGACTCTTATCCTGCAAACAATATTTCAAATGTTTGTACTGACAATTCTTATATTGCAAACTCATATACTGTTATCTCATGTACTACAAGCTATTATGCATCCTGTGTATAATGTATACTGTATATAATTCTCTTGTACATTTACTTTTTATACAATAGTATTCATTGTTATAGAATTTGCTATTATACCATATGCAGTCAATTGTGATGCTTCAATGTTATATTATATTTACGATAAACTATTTTTCCGATATATGTATATGCTACCTGGTATACTTCACACTCACATACTACAAACTCGTATACCATACATCCTGTGTATACTGTAACTATACTGTTCCAGTTTCTTTCCGTAGGTACACAGCGGCGGAGGCATTGTTTCCAAACGTAGTAGCATTTCTCGGAAACTTCTCCGGAATACCTATGAATTCGTCGGTTAGACTTTTCTGAATATTTTCAGAATCGCCAAAATGACATATTTTCGTCCGAGTGGATATATGGGGACTGAGGAACAAAAGGAATGCTATTTATTTGTCGAAAACTTATTGATGGAGATTGCCAAAAAATTTGATGACGCAACGATGCTGATCCTTTTTTTATGGTCGTAACGCAGGGTCCAAATGCTACTTCACATCATAGCCTCTCAATACTCACGGAAGAACTGCTGCACGATAAAACTAGTACTGATTCAAGGACTCAATTCATCCTTGTTGCCGTACAAAGGGAACGGGAACGAAGCTACGGTGTGGGCATACTGTTGCCAATCTCATTACTTTTATTCGTGGCCTTGCTCTTCTCGACGGCATTTTTTGAAAAGGGTGCTTAGCCCAGATGACAAAAACAGGGTTAACCTGTTAGCAAAACATTATTGATTATCGGATGTCGCAAAGGTTCTTGTATTAGCTGAGTCAGATTACGACTGATAGAGAACTCTTCAGATAACCTTTCAGCACCTTGTGCTTTGTTGGAGTGTTGGAAGTTGTGTTGTGATTGAGCTGGATCTCGTCGACGGAGTATAAGAAATATCTGAAGAGAGTCGTTGGTTGGTCTTCGTTGGGAGTCCATTAAAGGGAACAAAGAAATTCGATGGAGCCTCGCAAAGTGATTATCAGTTTGTCGGGGTCGAATGCGTCTTCCCTTTGACATCTGGATATCAAAATCTCGTGGGAAAATTGCATCCATGGCATCGACTATAAGTCGACTGATATGAGAAAATAAAAAGAGAGACGACTTGGGTCAGAGTATCAGTTCTCGCTTCTTGTTACGAATGGCATTTAATTTCGTGTTAATAAAATCAAAACATACAAATTACACAGTCAAATTTGGCAGTATCTTAATAGTCGGCCCGGTTTGATGGGCCTTTCATTATTAGGTTTCGCAGACTATTCCTGGTGAAAATTCAATTATGGGATTAGTTAGCTCCGAAATTCTCTGTCTCAGAAGTTAACGTCTTAACTCCTTTGCTGCTCCTTTTCTTAACCTTCGACTGGTCTACCCGCCAAGGATTTCTCCCAACCATTTCACGAAGCCAACAGCATGTTGGTGTGGTAAATCACTGGTCGACTGGCTATTGGTACCCAGCCGAACACCTACTAAAATAAATTGCGAAATAGAGCAACAAGAAATAGTTGAGCGCAAATACGAGGGTAGGCTAACAAGTTTCCCACATCAACGTAAAGATAGCGGCACTCGTCAATGAAAACTAGTAAATGTAGTTGTGCATCTTTTGACAGTTACTCATCAAAATTTCAGCCATTTTGGATGCGTAGTTTTTATTTGACAGTCGTTTGAATGAGTCGATGCTCTTTGCATTTTTTTTTTTTTTTTGGAGCCGATTCGCCCTTTGCAGTCCATTGTTTTGACTGTATTTTTGTTTCGGGCGTATAATGGTGTACCCAAGTCTCATCGACAGTAATTAATCGGCGCCTAATCGGATTTATTGCGCCTAAACTGTCCCAACAGAGCGTTGGCAAGGTTTACTCGAACACGTTTTTGGTCTGTTACGGACCGACCTTGAGTCCAGGTCCCCCCAACATCCACTAATCCCTTTTCGTTAGTTTTCCATCTTTACCTTTAAACGGAGAAAAACTCGCCATGTAGTTAATATGCATAAACTACTTTATGCAAATTCTACTTGGCAGAGAAAATAATAAAAACCGGCGTTGGCGTCGAATAATAAAATAAAACGTCAAAGGCAAAAAACAAAAATAATTTATTCGACGTAAAACTTCGAAAACAAAAGCAACAATAATAAAAAAGGAACGAAAGCCGATCAGGGGAGCAACCAGTCACCACCCCCGCACCCAGTCGCAACACACACCAACAACAACAAGCAGCAACTGCAGCGACCGCTCAACGGTCTATCCAAGTAAGTCCCTTTTAACTTACAATTAAATATAGTGAGATATATTAAATATATCAAATTGTTAATGATAGCATAACAATTTTGGCGCAGCCGGTTACCACCAGCTGAGGTTGTACCAAATCCGTCGGGGATACAACCCAGTGGTGGAAAGAGCCCCGAGGCTCTAACGTCCCTACGCCGACTAGCGGAACTAGCGGCTAGGAAAGATAAATAAAAATAAAAGCCGTATAAACAAAATAAAATAAAAAAAAAGTGTTGTTTCCCCTTTCTCTTTTCCGATTATTTTCCAATTACAGGAGAGAGGACGAGAACAACTTTGGGAGGAAAATTTAGAGAGATAATTTATCCAATATTTTCCGTTGTTTTAGTGTTCTCTTTACAGATGTTTATCTTCTTCTTTCATTTCATTTATCTAGATTGGGTCTTGTCCCTCATCGTTGGGTCGTTTTTAAATTGATCCTTGCCTCTCATCGTTGGGAAGTTTAGTTAAATTGATTTAATCCCTCATCGTTGGATTATTATTCCGTTATCGTGTTTTCGTTCGCTACGGTTAAAAGCGAACTGCGGTCAGAATAATCC